>QLOO01003460.1:0-13110 GCA_003313855.1 Suillus sp. MG131 | reverse complement strand
TTCACATATCCCTCTATCTGATACACATCTACCTTGATACACCATATACATAATATCCTACTACCTCAGCCCATCCGCCTACTGAATATTCATGTACATCTGCCCACTCATCTACTCCCTGCATGGGCCCACCTGCCTCCATCAGAAATAATATTTCTCCTGGCCCATCCGTCTACCGAATATTCATGTACATCGGCCCATTCATCTACTCTACATATTCCCTGCATGGGCCCACCTGCCTCCATCAGGAATAATATTTTCCCCAGCCCATCTGTCATAGTTGGGGATATTTCTACCATGGGCCCATGGTCCGCTGGCCCATATCATACGGGATATTATGCCCATCCATTCACCCATATAATACGGAGATTGGTCACTGTAATATGTGTGATGGTGTGATCTAAGGCGATCTGTTCGACCTGGTCAACTATGTCAGCCATGTAGGGGGTGTCCCCATGGTTTTCCTCAACCGAGGGTGAAGGAGGGTAAGGAATGAATGGGGTGGAGCTACGTTCAGCAACATCTCGCTCAACAACCTCCAGTTCAGAATCAGGTGGTGTGTTCCATGCGCGCTCTTCGTCAATGGCAGTGATGGCTTCTTCAAAGTGATGCATCTTGAGCAGCTTGAGGGTATGCTGCTTGATGTGCATCATGGGGTATCATGCCAGAAAGGCACTGTATTCTCCTCCAATCTGTTGGAGTTCGAGGGTGGGGAAAGTCAGTGCATCTGACTGTCGGAAAATCTTGACTAAATGGGCCAAGGCGGTGTCCTTGGTTCAGAAGATGTATGCATCAAGGTGTTTAGCATACTGAAGGTCAAGGATGATGGCTTCCCAGTAAGCATACTGGTTTGTGAGGTTATAGGCAGGACGGGCAAAGGGAACTCTGAACATGTATGTGGATGATGAGGAGGATGATGAGGACAAGACTGCAGAGGAGGAGGAAGAGGACATTTTTGGGTGCCAGGATGGTGGCCAAGGATCAAGATGATGGGGATCCTTTACGCACTTTCAACCTCTTCTTATACTCCTTGAGCATCTCCACTGCAGATCTGAATTCTGATTCAGGCAGCCAAGTCCTTTCTGTCAAGTCATATCCTACCCAAGTTACCAGATATTAGTGTCTTGAGCCGGTTCCTTTGTGTCAGAGAATCTGCTCTATTTCATAGTGCTCCTCACTGTCAATCAGGTTGGGGGGCAGTTCCGGGAAATTCAGACCATGTACTTCAGTCTCCTGATAGGAGGAAAGTTCCGATGCATGGAACATGGGGTGAACCTTCCAGGTTACTGGCAACTTCAGTTTGAAGGTGATCAGCGACAGGACCTCAGAAACTTCAAATGGTCCATATCGCTTCGGGGTGAGTTTCTTCGATGGTCATCCAGTGATCAAGTGGGCTGCCAAAAGCCACACCTTGTCTCCTTTCTTCCACGGTTGGTACTTCTGGCCATGGGTTCATTTGGACATCCTTTGCTGTGCCAGGCTATGGCAAGTGAGGGCTTCTTCTCTAATCTTCTTCAAATACTCCACTTGGTCTTCAGCTGCAGGGAGAGTCAACTCGGGGAATGTGGGGGGTATTCCGTGTGGTTCATAGCCCATCATAAGGAAGAAGGGAGATGTGTCCCTTGCACTGTGCTTCCTTGAGTTGTGGACAAATTTGGCCATGTTTAGGTGTTCAGCCCATTCCATGGGGTTTGTTCTGCAATAAATCCAGAGGTATGTCTCAAGCTCCTGGTTCAAGTGTTCAGTCTGCCCATCTATCTGAGGATGATAGGCGGTCGAGAGGGCGACTTCATAGCTGAGAAGCCTGCCCAATTCTACTGCAAGTTTTGAGGCAAATTGCAGGCCTCTGTCTGAGATGATCTTGTCATAAAGACCAAATCTTTGGAATACATTCTTGAAAAATAATTCGGCCACCCTGGCCATGGTAATTGTCTTTTGACAGGGCGATAGAATTACCCCCTTCATAAGGCCATGGTCTACCACAACCATGACAGAATCAAATCTGTTCGACACGGGTAAGTTGGTGATGAGATCAATGGAGATCTGGGAGAAAGGGCATGTCGCACTAGAGGGGATAGGCATGAGCAGCGGTGTCGTGGGGTGGGTGTTAACCTTCATCTGCTGGCATATAGCACAGCCGTCAATGTATTTTCGAATAAAGGTGCCCATTCTGGGCCACCAATAAGACTTCTTCATGTTCCATTCCATGATAGAATGACTGGGATGTCCGGTGGTTGGGTGATTGTGGTGTAGTTCAAGAATCTGTTTGCACAAGTCCCCAGGGACATAAGTGCGATCCTTATAAAATAGTATACTGTTCATAAATTTCCAGTCTGCCAGTGCAGACTTCATCAGGGGAGCGCATATGCCATTCAAGGCATCTAGCACAGTTCTGATCGTATGGTCTTCTGGATTGGTGGAGAGCTGTTCAAACATTGATACAAGCTCTGTGTCAACCATCTTCACAAATAGGGAGTCAGGGAGCAGGACAAGATCTTCATTATCATTGTCTGTGTGTATATGGTCAGGTCAGCAGAATAGGGCATCGGGGGCTACAAGCTTCAATCCAGGGACGTGGTGGAAAGTAAGGTCAAAGTTGCACAGTGTGAGTTGCCAATGGGCTTGGCAGTGAGTAAGTTTCTGAGCCAACCTGAAATACAAGAGGTTCTTGTGGTCTGTGAAGATGATGACCAGGTGGGAGTTTTCTTCCAGGACATGGTGCCATTCCTTCAGTGCATGAATAACAGCAAGTAGTTCATGGTCATAGATCTGGTAATTGCATTCTGTGGGATTCAATGATTGTGAAAGATATCCACAGGGGTGATAAGCCCCATTTTTGTCTGTCTGCAAGAGCACTGCTCCTGTTGCATGCAGGGATGTGTCTGTGGCTAAAGCAAACTGCTTTGCCGGGTCTGGGTTCGAAAGAACTGGTTCTGAGGTGAAGCATCCCTTCAACTTCTGGAATGCTGCCTCGCAAGAGTCGTTCCACAAGAAAGAGATGTCTTTCTTCATGAGGTCCAGGAGGGGTTGTGTGGTGTCTGAATAATGAGAGATAAAGTGCCAGTAGAAATTGCAAAAACCAAGGAATGATTGGACATCTTTGACAGATGTCAGAGTCTGCCATTCGCTAATGCCCTTTAGTTTGGTGGGGTCCATTGTGACTTGTCTGGGTTTGATGATCATGCCAAGGTATTCGACCTCCTGTGCATTGAATGTGCACTTTTCAGGTTTAAGGAATAACGACTCCTCTCTCAGTTTCTGGAGGACAGCCCACATCCTCTTCTGATTTTCTTCAAGCGTCTTTGAGAAAATCAGGATGTCATCTATGTACACGATGAGCCATCCTTCATTGATTTCTTTATCAAAGGTCTTGTTCATGTATGCCTGAAACGTTGCCAGTGAGTTGCATAGACCAAAGAACATCACTTTGGGTTCAAATAGCCCAAATGACGTCAAGAACACTGCCTTCCATCTGTCATCGGGGTGTATCAAGATGTTGTTATACCCAGAGTGTACATCCACTTTTGTGAAGTACTTGGTGTCTCTGAGTTTTGCAATAAGAGGGGGGATGAGAGGCAGGGGGTATGTGTTCTTGACCATCCATTCATTGATGTATCGGTAGTCCTGGCAGGGGCATAGTGAACTGTCTTTCTTTCCTATGAAAAAGAATCCCGATGCTTGAGGAGATTTTGATGGCTGTATGAAGTCCTTCTTCACATGCTCATTGAGGAAAGCCTTAACCGCTTCAGTCTCCTTCGGGGAGAGCAGGTAGGTGTGTGAGGATTTTGGTATGAATCCCTCCTTTGTATCAATTCTGTGGTCGACACCTGGGCGAGACAGTGGCAGCTTGCTCAATCCATCTTTGGTGAACACATTGGCAAAGTCATGGAGGTATTCTGGCATGAGTTCCTCGAAACTCTTCTTCTTCATCTCCTGCGCTTTCTCTCATGCAAATTCTTGAGCTTTATTGCTTGTCTTCTGGAGGTCGTTCTCCATATCTTCTTTGGCTTTCTGGGCCAATTGTGTCAACCATACGTTCCTAAGAGGGTATGGTGTCTTCTTTGTCATTTCTTTCTTTGATGTCCTGTCACGTGCCAGTGGTGTATCAAGGGACAGGTTCTCGATCAGGCAGACCTTGGTTGCATCCTGAGAGTATTCAATTAAGACTTCATCATCTTCGAGAGGATAGGAGGTGACATCCTGAACCTCCAGTGCAATCTGCGCTTCATTTGCCCATACATCTTGTAGGGTATCAAAATCGGGTTCAACAATAACCGGGGTTGGTTCCTCTGGTTCCATAACCTTCTTGGTCTTCTTGGCTTTCTTAGCCTTCTTCTTCTTCTTCTTCTTCTTCTTCTTCTTCTTCTTCTTCTTCTTCTTGATCTCTTCCAGGACGTGCTCAGTTCCTGGAGCAAGAGCTCTGAGGGGGGAGAATGGTTGTTCCTCTTCTTCCTCAATCATTGGCTTCATTCCATGAAATATGTAGGGAGCCACCCCTTCCTCCTCTTGGAGTTCATTGATTATCATCTCATTCTCATGTGATTTCGGAGTCACAGAGAGGGAAATTGTGTTCTTCACCCAGTCAATATCTGGGTTCATGGTGGATAGCCATGGCTTGTCCAAGAGAATGTCATCATTCGGGCCAAGCTGGGTGACATTGAACTTTCCATATATCACATGCTTATCAAGTCTGATAAACAGTGTGCAATACTTCTGTACTTGTCCAGCCTTTGAGTGACTTCCATCCAGTCGTGATATGGAACAGCTTAGAGAGGTCATGGAGCGTGATGCGATTCCTATGACAGAATCCAGCATCAATGAACGATGCTCTGGCTCCTGAATCAATGACTGTGGTGGATGCAATGGTTTTTGTGCTCTTAACAGAAAAGAGTGTGACCAGGACATGGAATTCATTTGTCCTACCAACACACTTAGTGTACAGGGCATATTTAGGAGACACCAATGTTGCTACAGTTCTCTGCTTCAAAAATCCTTCTGAGGGACATGGTCTCCTCCTTCCTGGATCTTCTTTCCAGGTTCATTCTTCTGGGTTGGGGTCTTCCCAATCCTCAGCTTCTTCAGAGCCGAGGCAGGGTGGACATCCATGTCTTCATCCTTGCTTTCATCAGCATCTTCATCATCAGAGTGGCTATAACCATCTCTTACCAGTTTCTTTCCTTTCTTCTCTTTGTCAGGCTCTCCTTGGCAAAGCTTCAGGTGGAACTTGCGATTATTCGAGCGATGTCCCTTCTGGCCACACTCAAAGCAGTGCCCTTCCTTCATTAGGGTCGCTCGCTCTTTTGGAGTGAGGACAAATCGGTTGCCACTAGGTTTGTGGGCTTTCTTCTGGGCATCACCAATGGCTTTGGCCCTTCAGTAGTTAGCGGCGAGGTGGGTGGCGACCAAATACCACTTTTCAATGGTGTCAGGTACATCGACCATCCTGCAGATTGTCTTCCTGAGCTGGGGGTGCAACCCATGCTTGAAGAAATAGTTCAAGGAGACGCTCTCCTTCATCGAGGCTTGAGCTGCTAGAGTTTTGAATGTGGCGATGTACTCTTGTATGTCATCACCTTGCTTTAGCATCTCCAACTTGGTCATGGCCAAGACTTGCTGGTCCAGAGCAAGGAATGCCTGAGTGAAATTCTTTCTAAAATCATTCCATGTCCCATAGTTGGGAGCCGATGGGTCAGTGAATATCTGTGCATAGTAGTTATTTGACCAAGTAGTGGCAGTACCTTCCTTCATGTACACAAGGGTGGTACCAACTTGTTGTGCACTAGACTTGTAAATTTCTTGGTTGAGCACAAGATACAAAGTGACTCCATAGAGCCACCTCTGTGCCAAATTTGGACTTCCATTGAAGTCAAAGGGCGTTCTGGCCTTGAGCTTGGAAGGCTTCGGTTTGTCTTTGTCGCTCATTCTAAAGCTGGGGTTCACAGAGGGTTGTCTTGGTGGTTTCTCTTCTGGGAATTCATCTGATGATGTTGAGGCTGTGCCTTTGTCGAGCTTCTCGTCTTCTGAAATGATGAGGTGTTTTTCATCCTCCTCTTGTTCTTTGTGTGGGAGTCTTTCCTTGTCACAAGTAACACCTGGGGCTGGTACCCAGAGTGAATCTTCTTCTGGGGAGTCTTCATGTGGATCTCTCTCCCAGGCAAATCTTCTCCTCCAAGAGGTGGAGGTTGTTGTTCCTTATGACAAAGGGAACAGTTAGTCAGTTTGTTATGAACTGGCAGAGTTTGCAACTGGAACCTTATAGGAGGCTTCTGTGTATAGCCTCTGTAACCAGTGGCCTCCGTGTATGGTGGAAGTTCATAGTGCCACTCGAGAGACAGGGCTCTCCTTGAGTGGTAATTGCTCACAGTAGTAAGCTTACTATGAGAGGCTTGTGATAGGGCTAGGCTTGGGCACAACGAGTGACCAAGAGTACTTATACACAAGGCGAAGCTTGCTAGGCTTCTAGAGGATTGGGATCAAGATAAAGGTAGATTAAAGTTAGGGAAATACAACAGATGGTAGCTAGCTTTATATACAAGTATTCAAGCTGAGCTCAAACCAAATTAGTGGACAAAGACCGAATTGAGAGAACAATGTAAAGTAATATAGAATGCGAAGAAACATACTGGAAAGTGGCAGGAATGTTCTGTGAACCAAAGCAACAGTAATACAAGGCAATGCAGCCATAGGTCTGAGGGTAAGGGCAAAGGGGGAAACATAGGGCATAGGGGAGGCTCAGGGGTTGAGCTGATTCAATGACTTTGGAGACTGGTCACATGACTCCAAAGATATAGTCCAGCAACGACTGGTGACAATAAGAATATAGAGTCTGGAGATGACAAGGTAAAGGAAAATGATAAGGGGCTGAACAAGTGTATGTTCTTGTAACAATTTAATGACATTGGGCCTCTCCTGTCTAAGACTCTTCCTGATGATGACAGCATCACAGAACTGGAATCGGATGATGTCACACCTCTCCCATTCTTCCCAGTGGAGATGACAGCATCACAGAATCTGAATCTGAACCCAATACACCTAAACCTACTCCCAAGCTCAACCAATGTTGTGCATGGTATGCAACTCATACCATACCACTCATATAAGAGAGAGTGATTAGGAAGTTACCTCTCTATTTTTCCTTGATTTGTTGTGTTGTATTTCTCTCTCTGATTGTCAGTTTTATTTTAGCCTTGTATTTGTAGTGATCATGTGACCTTCTGTTTGTTTCTGATTGTTTGTTTTTATTTGGGCTTTCAGCCACACCTTTTTGTTTACTTTTCTTTGTTCAATATTTCAGCCACCAGATTATGTCAGCACATCATGTGACTGTAAAATTTTGTGGTTTGTAATTGTGTTTGTTTAGCCATGCTTGGCCATTATTTGGCACAATGACTCAGAAAGGCAATATGACTCATGCTTGGCAGATGACTCACCATTATTTGAAATAGTGAGTCATACTTTGTAAGATTCTCTGTATTTACATAATGTAAATTAGTCAAAGCTGATTTATCACACTCATTGGAATGATTTGTAAGCCACAATCTTACCAATACAGCTGATGAAATCATGCTTAGTAAGGGGATTCAAAAAGGTATAAAGGAACCTCAATTTTCCCCACTAAAATATAACTTTCCACTTTGCTGAGATTCAAATCCAAGTGTGATTACCTAAAAATCCAAAGTGCAGGCCACATAAAAGCCTTGAAGTAAGCTTACATAAGACATCATTGTCTTTCAGAATATTCTATTTTTAGTTATACACTGCCTTGCAGGGGATTGACTGTATAACCATTGTATTTTGATCATTAAAGTCATACTCATCACCATCCTTACATTAGTTCATTAAAGGGATCTGTTGACTCCAAGGGTTGACTTTTGTTATTGAGACATATAGTTATACACAACCTTACAGGGGTGGTCTGTATAACTATCATATTATTGCTAACAGTTGTATTCTGTGTCAATACAACTATTGGATTTATCTTAGGAACATGTCATTTGTATTACTAGCTGTTGTATAACTGTGTCATATACAACATATTTAACAGCTCTCAGTCTAGCTACACATACATCATCCTTGACTCTCTCTTTCAACAGAAATTGAGACACAGACTTCAGGAGAACACAACAAAGTTGAAACATTACTTTCATAGGTTGAAACACAACCTACTAGGGTGAAACATACCTACCAAATTATCCAGAACACAGAAAACTTTCCCACAACAATCGTATACTATTTAGTGCTATTGACTAAGACAAGAAGAGGACAACAAACTAAATCCTCCCAAGAACTCACCACGTTATCTACCATGAAATAGAAAAGTCGTAGACCATGTACTTAAGGACTGGCAAGAAGTCTTCCATGTATAATAGTGTTGTCATTATACACACCATCATATAAGACCCTTAAGTAGTAGGACACCGGAAGTGGTTCGCAACACCAAGTCCACCCCCTCCAGACTCAATCTATTGGAAGTACTTCACTTGGGAGGAAGATGCATGCATGTATGATTGTTCTGGGACAGATAAGTCCTTTCAGGCTGTGCAGGAGCTTAAACATCAACTTTAGATGTCTCTTAATGATGAGTTTAAATAATTGTAATAAAATACATGTTTTGCCTAATCATCATTGTCTTGAGCCTCATCATCTTCACCAGCACCCTCATAAGCCACCCCAAATGTTGCAATATCAAGTCCTGGCTTCTCAACTAAAAAAAATCTGTCCTTGGTCACCCCAGATGGTAGATTGGGTTGGTGGGGCACCATGCCAATGACATTGGTAACAGATTTTGCATCTACGACATGAATATCATCCTCAATGAGTTTGCATGAACTTACAGCATGAAAGGAGAGCTTGAGAAGGTCATGATCTGGACAGGAATACATCATGACAAGCACCACAGCCTGCCAACAAAAATGTGTTCTCCATCTTCATCTAAGCCATCTGCAACAGCTAGATAAGTGAAGTAAAGAACTTCAGTGAGGCAAGTCTTGCCATCCAACACAAGCTATAATATTTCATCAGTTTTGAACAGTTTGTAAGTACTAAGACTTAGGACATACCTTGACATTGCATGAAATGCGAACCTTCTCAGCAGGTTTCTTGGTTTCTCTCCACACTGTCCTCACAATCTGTCCATTTGGTAAGCGCAGATGAGCCCAGCAACAAATTTCAACATCAGCCCCCAGGTACTTCTGAATAGCTTGGGCAGCTCCACCTTGAGGTTAAATGTTGTATGGATCACATTTCTGGAGAAGACTATACCCATCACCTAAATCAATGGAACCCTAAGGGAGATCCTGCTTTGGCTCAACAAGACCAAGCACCATAGCTTTGAGTGTGTTGACCTGACACCTGCGCACCCACTCCCTTGACAGATTTGCATATGGGTTTGATGGTTGTTGGATCTCCTGGCTGAAATTTCCTATTGTGTGCTCCATCATCCATTGTGAGTAACATATTGGTGGTCCTGTTTGAAGAGTTTCAGTTGCGAGATGCATGACTTGGTGAACACACAGATGGATGAACTGGAGGCATTCAGCTCACCGTTGATAGTATAGTATTTCAAATTCAAGCTCCCACTGAATGAAGCAGGCATGCACTGCTTGTAAGTCTTATGTGGAAATCAAGTGCTGGCAAATGAGATGAAACCCATGCACCAGTTGACAATAATTGAGCCAATATGGCTGAGGGATAATGTCATAGAGAAGTGCAGGGCCCAGACCAAATATATACATCTGGAATTCCCAGGTTTTATATCCAGTGTTGATTTTTGAGCAGGATTGTGAGGCTTTTGATCAAATGACCCAGGTAGATGTTGCACAGCATCTGCAACGGCTCATCCATGGCCTTGCCACAGGTCGGGATCTCTAAAAATGGCCCATTCTCAGGTAGATGAATGATCAGGAGGGGTGTAATCTATAGTACCATGCCACAGAAAGAGTAAAAGATCAGCCAGAAGCTGAGCGAGGTGCATGATGTCAGGTGTGAGACATTGGGGGATTCTGAGGGTGTAATGAGGGAGAAGACCTAGCAACATGCTAGGTTTTGGGGGACCTGTCTCCATTCAAAGCTTGTAGTATCAAGTTCGGTTGGGGGCAGCAATGAGTTTCATGAGGTTGGCAAGATATTTGGCTGATGCTGCATTAGGCAGGTCATACACGCTCATGTCAGGGTGGCTGCAGCCTTAAACTCAGTAGTCATTTGGAATCAAGAGAGCTGGATAGTAATGCGTCCCTATAAAGATGCTTAGGATATTTATCAATCAAATACAAACTGTAACATACCTTTGTGTCATCCAATGAGGCCACAATACAGTCAGCAACCATTTCAACCACTGTGTCCAACCATACCATCAAAATAAACCAAGCCTGGTCCATCTGCAGTCACATAATTGAGGTACAAGTATGAAAGGAAGGTCCGGTCAATCCTAGCATCCCAAATGTGAAGTCCTTCATGTTGTAATGCTGCAAGGTGGTGCATGCCAGGGAATAGAAACAAATCAACATTCTTTGGTTTGTTTGGCCCTGGGATAAACCCACCAGGCAGAACATATTTCTTCTTGTATCAGTCACCCGGTGCATGGTTCATCACCACCCAGATGTAAATCCAGCAGTTGGACTGCTTGCTCTCGTAAAGTTAAGTGCCATCCATCAAGATCATGAGTACAACATCATCCTTGGTTATATCTCCACATAGGATAGCATGTATGTAATCTGTACCCATGACAAAGTCATTGATCTCATTGTCCATTGGTGTGTAGCTCATTTAACAAATGCTCTGTCTTGTCAGAGAGATACAACATATGCTGAGCGTGTTCAGGGTTGCACCAAAGAGCTTGCAGCTGAGTGCCAAGAGGGATAGTAATGAATTTCTGTTGAGCTGCTCAGTTCTGCCCTTCACTTGCCCACAGCTTGATGGGGTTGTGATGTTCTGTACTGCAGATTGGACAGTTTTCCAGCTCTGCAAAAAGTCCTGTGAAGGCAACACAACTCTCAGGACACATATCATGCTCTATCAATTCCACTCCCATATATTCCACAATGAGCCTTTCAATGTGGGTGTGACTTGGGACATCAGCAGCACCCTCAAAACAGCAGGCAGTGGACTTGTGAATCTGCTCGTATGCTTCATTAGCTGAGTGTTCAAGCACAAAGTATGTTGTGATGGCATGTCGAATAGAAGGGTCTTCAATAATGAGTTGTTCTCAAAGGAGAACTCATAAACAGTGTAAGGCTGCTTCATTGAGTTTAGTGCACAGGTCATCCAATGTAGCATGTTGCAATGCCCGGATTAATGTGATAGCATCCCTCTGCTTGGAAAGAACAGCAAGATGTTCGAGTTCGTCGATATCAACATTGATGTGGATATGCTGATCTATATTTTGTTGGGGCAGCTTTATATCATTGTCCTGAGCAGGATCAAGAGGAGATGGTGGTCAGGAAGAAGCAGGATCAGGAGGAGATGGTGATCACGAAGGAGCATTGGGCAAAGGTTTGTTTTCTTGATGATTCATGTCTGGTTGTGGCATGGGTGGCTCAGACTGTAGAAAACACTGGTCAAGTCAAGTTTTGTATGTTGGTGTGAAGCTTACCTCGTTTTGGTCTTGATGTGCATTGTAATCATTGTCATCAATACTGAATTTGCCGAGTTCATCACCCTCTGGCTGTGCAGCACTGGTACTCCCTGCTGCCTCATCTGTCTCTACACATGCACACTTGTGTCAGCCTGTGCAAGCATTGTCCTCATTGAGAGTGCCTCGTTTTACAAGCTCGCGATGAGCTGCTCAACGGTGATCACTGGTAGTAGCAATGGACTGCATAGTGGGGCTAACAGGATGCAGGCCCCAAAGTGGATGGTGTGCTTCAGAAGTTTTACTGAAAAAAAACAATAAGTATGAAAGCCTATAGTAGTTAATAGCTTACCTTTGCATTACTTTGCATGCAAGGACAAAGACAAGCAAAGAGCAAAGATACAAGCAATGCAATGTAAGACAAAGCAAAGTTATAAGCAAGTTTGAGCTGATGCAATGCAAAATGAGACAATGCAATGCAATCAATGTGTGTTTGTCATTATCTGCCTTATCTCATCATGTTGACTGTGATACAAACATACACAAATCAGTTTCTGTCATACCACGCCATAGGCAGTTTCTACTGGGGATCTCAATCAGATTGCATTGAGTGCAGTGCCAATATCTACATATTGTAAGGACAGAGCAATTTGCAATATGGTGCACGTGGCGTCAACACCATATTGCAAATCGCTCCATCCACAAGGTCATGGTGCTAACATCACCAAAATTACCGAATCCAGACATCACATGATACATCAAAATTTCTGATGGTGCCAATGACGCATGCCTGTGATATCTGACATTTGAAATATTGTTGTGACACACTGACATCAAACATACCATCTGTCAGACACAAATCATCTAGTAGAGTAGCTGTCAGATATATATCAGATACATTCAGTTACATACAATGTATTTGTCATACTCTGGAAATCTCCGGATCTGGATCTCAGATTTAGGACTTAATTCATTTCGGACATTTCCTTTGACCCGTTTCCTTTCTGGTAATTACCCCTATCATCCGGACTTCGGTTATACCTGTATCCTGCCTGATTACTGATCTGCCCTGCCTTTTCATTTCCATCTACATTCTATTATGATCCAAGACACTTTAGTATTATATTCCACATGCTTTGTACATAGCTTCAGGTGTTTGCTTACTTATGATTCCAGTGCTTCCTACAGTATATAAACCCTTGTAATTCTTGGTACTTCCTCAGTTCAAATATCAACCATAGTTCTGCTCATTTCTGTTCCTCTGGACCTGAGCTCAGTCTCTAGTCAACCATCTGAGACTTAGGATTACATCCTTAAGTCTGCACCCTCGGCTCTACCCTTGGGTAGTCTTTCTCTGTCAGTTTCTAACCCAGACTTCATCCGGATTAGTCTAGCCTCTCCTATCCAACCCATATCCAGATATTGTCTGGATATCATAGTATAATATAACCCGGATATCCGTTCCCTGTAAATTGAGCCCCTTCAGTAACAAATTCCGTATTATACGGGTCACCCGACCTACATAATATCCCGTATAAGAT
>QLOO01003457.1:0-17735 GCA_003313855.1 Suillus sp. MG131 | reverse complement strand
TGAGAGAACCGGAATCTGCAAGTTGGCCGTTGGGCTGAGTGTTATCCAGGCTGTGCACAGATCTTAGGGATGTAGCAGGAGACCTCGGCGGGGATGGAGGAGCGCCTCGTGGCTCGGATTCACAGCGCTGCTGACTTTCAGCAGGTGGATCCTCCAGCATGCAGTCTCCTACGTCCTGTATGGCAGAAGAAGTAATAGGTTCATCCTTCACCCCCTCAACAGCCGGCTGCACATCATGATCACCATCCATCACCACATTCTGCGCCTCTCTTACACCTTCCACATCATGCTCTTGGTCCGTCCCCTCAGAATCCCTCCGCAGTCGCTCATCTACACCATCCTCATCTACATGCATCCCTTCGTCCCCACTCTCCTCTAAAAACGCCATACCCAACGCACCAGGCGACTCACACTCTCGCTCCCGCTCCTTGGCCATTTCTTCCCGTTGCTTCTTCTTGCGCAGGGCAAAGTCCTTTAGGGACATCTTTACCTTTGGAGGAGGCAGAGGTGACTGCTCGCGTGTGGGTGGAGTGGATTCGTGTGTTGCTGGCGTAGATTCGTGCATGGGTTCGCATGATGGAGGTGGTGAATCAGATTCACGGAGGGATGGCGTTGACTCGCATATCGATGACACAGGTGGAGTTGGATCACGCATGACTGATGATGTGGACGCATGTGCATGTGACGCTTCAATCGGTGGGACTATCTTGACCTCAAGAGAAGTTCCGTCATACGCAGGGCTCTTATCTGACTGTGGTACAGCATCCACTGCTGAGCCAGCTGTTCTTTCATCTTCCAACACAGGTGGAGGGGTATGCGAACAAACAAGAGACGTCGCTTCCCTCCCCGATTTAAGTGGAGCATGCTGAGTAGTCTTCAAGGACGGTTGGCCATCCAACACCTCCGGGGATGCAAATCGAACACGATAGGGCGAAGAAGCGCTGGGTATAGTTGGGTTGGACGATTGAGGATGATTTATGGTTTGTGCGCTCGATCCGTCTGAAGGACTCTTGCTATTGAATGACTGGTGTGGCGGAGGGGACGGTATCGGTATAGGACGCCTAGACGAGTTTGTCAGAGGCAATCCAAAGAGGGATGGTGACCCGGAGCGCATATCAGGCAGAACGGGTGATAGAAGAGATAGTTTGGAGAATGTCGCTGAGGGCGAGACGGATGCGAATGCGACGGAGGAAATAGTGGTAGGGTCGAGAGCCGCAGGCATTGGTGGTGGTGGCATTTGACGGATGTCTACGGGGGAAAGAGGGTCAGCTCACATGCAGCACACAGGAAAAACAATGCAAATATGTAACAGAATGATCCAAAGCAAAAACAAAACTTACCAGAAGGCGTATCGTTCACCTCAATATCCATTCCGTCCGCGGTGCTCTCAGGGGATGGCGGTGAAGGGCTGTCTCCAGACGTTGGTGCTGGACTATCCGCTAATTGTAATGTCGGGCTTCTCCAGTCCGTCGTAGACACTGTCGTGGGTGGACTATGTCCACTCGATACTGGTGAACCATATCCGTACGCTCCCAACAGGCTTTGATCATGTTGTCCATGCGAACCCGATGGGTTTTGTCCGTTGGTGGAAATATATGTCCTCCCATTCCGCGAAGACACATGTTCATCACGGTCATGCGACACAGACACAGTATGCATCCACCTCTTGCGCATCCTCGGCGGAATCTTATCCTCATCGACGTCCATCAAGTCAGGAGAAGGGCCTGCACAAATAAACAAGATACTGGACGTGAGCAAGTCTGGGTTAACGGACAAGGAGGAGCGAGGGTATGATAAACGGAAAAGAAAAATACGCGTCGCACAGCGAATATACCAAAAGTCAAAAGCTAGCAGAACACACTCACCATCGCCCTCCACGTCCACATCTGAGTCCACATCTGCCTCCTCAGTCGCACGCCCCTTGCCCTTCCTATCGCGTGTCCTCGTGGAATTAGAAGTTCGTGACGCACTCGAGGTGCAAATTGTAGGTCGACAATTCGACGGTCCTCCATTGGGTCCTAAGTTCGAAGACCCAGCGGGAGTATTGAAACTCGGAGGCCATACGTCAGGCCCTGCACTCGATAATACGTCACTCGACCCAGCACCGAAACCCCCACTCGACTCAGCACCAAACCCCCCAGTCGACACAGCGCCAAAACTGACCCCCGATCCCGACGGAACCATCTCCACACCACCAACGCCACCACCGAACGGCACCTTCTCCCGCGTCCTAAAGCCGCGCTTCGCGCCGATTAGCGGACCAAGGTCAATTTTCCGGGTGAATGATGGTGTGTTCCCATTCGAACCATTTGTGTTGTTGGAATTGGCTCCGTTTGTGTTAATATTGGCGCCACCATTCCTGTTGGGACTAGTCGCGTTCGCGTTCATCTGGATCCCAAGACCTATCCCAGTCCGCCCATACTCATGTCCCCAGTTTTCCTTGTCTGAACTCGACCCGTCGCCTGCATCTGCCTCTCCTGCCTGCCTCGCACCATTCCCATTCATCGTTCCTGCGCTTATCCCATTCGTTGTCCCGGAACCGACACTATTCATAGGCTGCCCTGACGCACGCATGACATTAGATGCATCAAGCTCGCCGTCGACGTACTGTGCCATGACGTTCAATACGCAGTTCCGTGCGCGGGCACCGCATGCACATGTCGTGAATGTGGAGCTAAGGGCATGGAGGATTGAGGTCATTTGTGCGCGGAGATGAGTTAGGTGGCACGTCCTGTTCGTGTGGGCAAGTCAGCAAGGGATGCGAGACGAGGAAAGAGAGTGGGAGTGGAGTGGGGGCGAAGAGGGTGAAAAGGGCGAACGCACGGAACGGTAAACGGTCCAGGATCAATTAGAAAGAAACAAAAGATTGGGGGTTAAAAAAAGAGAACAGGAGAAAAGAAAGACGCACGAGAACAAATGTGGACTCTCGATGAGCGCTGGGAGACTGTGTACTGCGTTTCCGTCGTCCCATTCCCACCCGAGAACGACTTCTTCGTTGGCTTTGAGGTCGCGCAGTGCGAATACGCCGAATGTCAGTGTTTCTTCGTCTGAGTCTATCTTGTCATTTTTCTTCTTCTTACCACAATCCCTCCCCTCCTTCCTCACGCTTTCTGTCCCCTCTTTCTCGGACGACCCCTTTGCCTTGGACTCATCTTTTGCCTTGGGACACAGTAAGGGCCTTAGAACTGCATTTGGACGACACCCACTCCGGGCAAAGCGTCCCTCGTCACCGACGACCCTCGCATCGAGGGCAACGTCCAGCGGCGGACCCATGAGGTGCACGAATGGCTTCGGCATGCCGAGATGGGCGTACGCATTGAGCGGATCGGCGAGGTAAGAGGCGCTCGGGGTGATAGCGCAGGTAAATGGAGCAATGTAGCTGGACGAAGGGACCGGCGTAGTTGTGTGGAGGCTGTAGGTGGGCGGGCGAACGAGAGGGTTGGTATGTAGTTGACTTGGAGAGGGTGTGGGTGGGACTGGGTGGATCTGTGTGCGGTTGGGGTGTGTGGGCGATGAGAGGGCGGTGACACCCCGCCATGCCTGAGCTTGTCTGCGAAGTCTGGCATGGGCTTCTGCTGTAACGATGTCTTTAGTGATAGGGACGTAGGAAAGAGACCACGGTTCGTCGATATCGACTGGCTCGTCTTCCGCATGCTGTGTTGGCGTTGACAGTGGGTGCGGCGTCGACGGGGATACGATGGATGCTCTACGTTTCTTCTTTGCATTTCCAGAGCCCTCGATGGCAGCAGCACTGGCTCGCCGTCGTTGTACGGGAGAGCTCGCTCTGTCTCGTTTTCTGCCCTTGTCTCTATCTTTTTCCTTGTCTCTTTCCCTCTCCCTGACGTGCATCTCTGTGATACGTTGTTTCTGGAGGCGGACTGCACGGTCACGGTCAACAGGACGCGGATCGCAGTCCCAACAGCGCCACTCTTCTGGGACCTCTCCCTCGACAATATCAAAGCATGCTGCATGGCACCAACGAGAGCAGACGTCGCAGGCAATGCTGAAGCCATCATCGAAGAGAAACCCACATATGCAGCTGATAGCGTCTGCGTCTGGAAGAGGAGGGCTAGCTGATGGCGCTGGTTGTAATGGTGTTGTCGTTGGCGGTGGTCTTGATGTTGGTATTGGTATTGGTTTTCGGACTTGAGGGATTGTATTGTTATTCAGAGGAGAGAGGCTGAGGAGACCGAGTGCAGCCTCCGTTGCATCGCTGTTCATCGACGCTCCCGATGTTTTTGGTCTCCTGCCAATTTGCCGCCAACCAAGTTCTTGTCCGACTCTTTCTCAATTCCACTCGATTGCACTCACCAGGATACAGTAAACACCAATCAACATCTGATTCAGCAACTCGGCACTCCCCGCAAGGTCCTATGGGATGCATCATGATTCACAGAGTACCGCTACTAATCATCAACAAGGAGACGGAGGAAGACGAGCATGAGTTGCAATCCCCATGAACCCTTCTGACACTATTGTAGTAGTGACGTTGTAACAGCAGTCGCGATTGGTCAAGGCCAACTCAATTACATATTAGCCATTCAGGTACCCGATTCAAGGGTGCAGAAGAGAGATTAATTCCTACGTATACTTGTCTTGTAACAGGAGCATGATGTTGACCTAACGCTCCAAGTCTTGACCACGCGCAGAGGGTAAGAACGACGGGGGAAAACAGAAGCGGTCACCGGAAGTTGCGCGGGTTGTCCTTGCTCTGTTACCTATGACCGAAGCCTCTTGTTTAGAGGCCTCGGATAGTAATATTACATCCATTAGCCCAACAAGAGCACTGGTAGGACATACCCGAGTGAATACCAAGCCTCTTTCTGCCATTATGTGCACGGTAATTACAAGCTAGTCCCTGTGACTGTCCTGGGCACACAATTGCGGGTGCATGTTCCATGTGCATACTGTCATCCTCTGTCATTCAGTCAGATCAATCCTGAAGAATTGGAGTAAACGGGCCACACTCGTTACACTTCGAACAACGTGCCTTTCGACAAATGTTCGTTACAAGTAGTATGGTGCTGCCACGCCCACGTTCGATGAAGGCTCAGCGTGTAATTGGGAACGTTGGTGAGGCACAGAGGAGTCGTAGCTAACGTCATGACTATCGTGAGTGATTCAAATCCAGGAACTTGGTGAATTTGGACAACCTATCAGCTGATCAGCACAGTATTTATCGCATGTTCGATGTCGAAGACTCAAGTTGAACTTGGCTTGATCGGCGCTTCGGCCCACCCAGAGTGGATCAAATATTGTCACTCCGACTCCCCGTGGGTCCGAATTTGTATATCCGGCGGGAGTCACTGCCACTACGGAATATCCGAAGTAGTATCCGAGCCAGTGCTTATTCCTCTACAAGTTGCTATCAGTCTCGCACTAGCACTTCTCTCTCCCTCAGTAGCTCTTATTTATTCTTCTAGAATCCAGACATCCAAACAGTCAACTGGTTATCCAAAGTCCCCGTCTGTGCCGCCTTATCATCGGGCACCGACATACAACACAGACGACACGATCTCGAGGAGGAGTAATTTTATCTCCCCCGGCGATCGTTCAGTCTGATAAACCTAGCGCATGACCTTGCTCCATGTCTACTTTGCACTACGCAAGCAGCAATCTTTTCAGCGTCTGCTCAATGGCGGTCCTGGACAACCCTCCGTCTCCGTCAGCACAAGCGGCGGAAAATCATGGAAGCGCGCGGGGGCACTGAACTCAGGGATAGCCCTCGAAATAAACGCTCTTGATACCCTTGGCAGGTCGGTCCTGCATCTAGCATGCACCTCCACTGAAGCTTCAAGCCTGGAGTACGTCCGCATGCTCCTCGCCCACCCAGCTATCAATGTGAACATATTGGATAAGGAGAGTCACTGGACGCCCTTACATAGGGCGCTATATGCAGGAAACGTCTCCGCTGCGTACGTCTTTGTTTTCACATGTCCAACCGGTGCAGTCTTGTCTTACTGAGTCCAAGGATCCTCCTTTTGAAGCGCCTGGACATTGATACGTCCATCAAGGACTTGGAAGGGTATACTGCTCACGACCTCTACAACTCAACCGTGACATCTGCAAAGCCTACCGAGGACGAAGAGACTCTTGCCGAGCTGTTTACCTGGGGTGCGAACAGGTAAGTGTGTTGGTGGAATTAAGTGATCACGCCTCAAGGGAGTTTCAACGTTAGAAACGCGGCACTGGGGCTGGGCGATGCCAATGATAGGGCATATCCGGATCAGGTTGTCATTACCCGTAAGGACGATGTAGCACATCAGCACAACAGGACCCTCGACGACCGCTTCGCCCCAATTCATGTCCGGCAAGTGTCGATGTCCAAGCTTCATTCAGGCGCGTTTGTTTCGAGGTATATACGTGCCGAGCTTACCATTCTGTAGTTATACTCACCTCCGAGGCTCGGGATAACATCCGTGTGTGCGGCTTTGGCAGTGGAGGACGGTAGGCGCAGATATATATTTTGATTGTGCGTCGCATTGCTAATTTTTCTGTAGTTTGGGTCCAAGTCAACATACACAGTACAGCCTTACGCCCCTTCCTGACATCAAACACTCCATTGTGTCCGTTGCGCTTGGCCAAGACCACACCCTCGCACTCACTTCGACTGGAGAAGTCCTCACCTGGGGACTTAATCGCTTTTTTCAGCTTGGATACGTCATTGAGGTCTCATCCTCCGCCAAACAAGATGAGCACATTCAGGCCATGCCACGGAAAGTCGGCTCATTGAGGAGAGAATTTGTCAAAGGTGTTGCAGCGTGCAAGACCGCTTCTGGTTGTTGGACAGATTCAGAAGTATGGACGTGGGGCACGAACGGCGGGCAACTTGGTTGGACATTTTCTCTTGGGTTGTCAATATACACTCACGTTGAAATTCATCAGGGTACGACAAGGCGTTGGCACCCGTTCAAGTACTCCCTCGTAAAGTCTCCAGCATAGTGAAGCCTGTCCGCGCAATAGTGATGACAGTTCGTTGGAATTTTTATATGGTTTTAGAATGAGAGTGACTCCAGATTCAGGAAACCCTCATGGCGTGTCTCCTTCTCACGGGCGAAGTCGTGTGTGTTTGGTCTGGAGGGGTTTCCAAGATTAGGTTGGACTTTTCAAAATCTCATTTAACTTTCCTTTTGACTTTCGGCACCTAGTTTCCCCACCCAGAGATTTTCCTCGGAGATTTCTGTCTACCGACCCCCGCAAGCAATCAAGGGTCAGAACATCATCAAGCTCAGGAGCTGTGATGATACCATCGCCGCCCTCTCGTCGAATGGGGAAGTATTCACGTTCACTTCACAGCCAATTGGAGAAGGGGATTCCCCAAAGAGTTCCCCTGCTTTCAAGCCCCAACGCATATGGGCGCTGAGACGTCAGTTCAGTGCTGTACAGGTGAGTGGGCTCAAGTTCAAATGCCATGTCGTCTGACGTCTTGTAGGACGTTGACATTGGGGCCGATGGAACTGTCATAGTCTGCACTCAATCTGGACATGTTTACGTCCGCTCGCGGAGTGCCAAAGGGGGTCAGGGCTCCGTTGCCAAAGCATTCAAATTCCAACGTATACCGTACATACAGCGTGCAGTTGCTGTCTGCGCAAATACAACAGGGGCATTCGGAGCTCTGCGCGTTGATTTCAAACCACCGCCCATCCACGTCACTTCGCATTCATTTTCATCTGATATTACTGAAATCCAGCCATACCTAGGTCTTTCATCGCGTGCAGAGGCACCATCTGCCACACTAAGCATGACGACACCTCTATTGGATGCCGACGAAGATGGCGAGGACGTGTCGATCCTGGACGATATCGGAGACCTTTCGAAGTTGCTTTACATTCTAGACCAACGCAGGAACGCGCCAGATATTGCCTTGCCCTATAATGCTGACGTGGTTGTTGTCGCTCCTGGTCCACTACACCTTCCAGCTCACCGGCTCATTCTTGCTGTGAGATGTCCAGTATTGGGCAACATTTTGCATGGCGGGCGTCCATTACGTGATAAATCTTCGGGGATTGAAGTCAGTCTCGTGTCAGGAGACAGGGTCCGCATTCAAATCATTGGATGTCATCCGTTCACGGTCCTGATTCTCCTTCGATACTTGTACTCGGACAAGCTCCTTGCCATCTGGGATTTACGCGTTGGAACCCCCTTTATGTCCCAGTTTCAACCATTCGATGTAAAGCCTGTGGCAATCAAGGCGGAGCTCCAATCACTTTCACGTATATTGAATCTTCAACTTCTTTTGAAAGTACTCCATTCGCCAGGAAAGCGAGTCCCCACTCCTTCACAAGCAGAAGACTTCCGCCTCCTCTACGAGAAAACCCAATTAACTGGGCGTTTGCGGAATAATACAAAGGAAGACTCACTTGCGCCCGACGTTGCGCTCCACCTCGCCGACCAGGTCATCGTTTGGAGTCATTCAGTGGTGCTACGAGCCCGATGTCAATTCTTCGCCAGCTTCTTTGAAGATAGTACGTGGACATCAAAGCGCCGTGATAAGTCGGGTATCATCGACATTGATCTCAAGCACTTGGAGTGGCAGGTCATGCAATATGTCTTTCGATGGATGTGTTATGGAGACGAAAACTTGTTTGAATCTCTTGGTGTGTTTTCGTGTTTTATTTTCTTATTTTCTACCGTCTTACTGTATCAAAGACTTTGTGCAAGGGGTAGATGACGTGCTATCCTTCATGTTCTCTGTTCTTTCGGCAGCGGTAAGTTCACATGTACTATATTCAGGTGCATGGTTCATAATGCAGCGTCAACCAGAACGAACTTCTACTTGATCGCCTGATGCTTCTCTGTTCACAAGTCATTTTGAAGTATCTTGATGTTTATAATGCGTGCTATTTGCTCACTGATGCAATACACATCAACGCGACCCATCTCGTTGAACGCCTGCAAAGTTACATCACTGCAAATCTGGAGATGATGCTAGAGAGTCGCATGCTCGAGGACCTCGACCCTTCCGTCGTGCGGCAGCTTTCTGAGTACATTCGCAGTGCACAGATGACCAAGTCCCCGATCTCCCGTTCTAATTTGCTGGCGAACGAAGCGCTGCGGAAGCACGCTGAATGGCTTGCTCAACAGGATATTCCAGTTGTGTTTGAACCAATGGACAGGCCACAGGTTCACAGGGATTCTCCAAAGTCGTTGACTACGGGCTCGATAAGGACTCGCCCGATATCGAGTCTGTCTGTTGATCCGGCGGCAGACTCGCGCAAGGTTGCTGATATTGGGCCGTCAGGAGACGAGCTGTTCGCGATGGACGAATTACATTCGTCGGATATCACTCCTAATCATCCGGTACCTTCGGTTGATGAACCGTCTGGATCAGGAGCAGTGTGGAAACGACCCATCTCCACTCCCAGGTGTGTGGAGCTTTTACTTCCATTCTTACTGTGCATTGTGCTGATAACATTGTGAAGGACCGATCTCAAGGCCATTATGGCAGAGGCTGAGAACACCAAGATATTCGGTGCTGCAAACAGAGCAGCACATGGTGCTATGGCCAAACCTAGTCAGGAATCTTTGAAACAAGTAGCTACACCACAGCGTAGAACCGTGGGCTCGTCGCTGAAACCTGACGTGTCACTGACTCCGCGTCGAACACCGTCTGATCTTGACCTGGGGAAGTCTTCGCTCCCCGAATTGTTCGTCGCTGCGAAGCCAGCGGATGCGAGGCCACCCCAGCGGCCGGCTCCCCAAGCCGTACCTTCATCTTCAAAGCCTCAGCCTACACTCGGCCCCGTCTTCTCCCCCGTTCGACAGGTGCCTCCGACATCCAGTTCACCAGGTCCCAGACGTGTTTCGTACGTACCCACTGTTCCACTCGGCCACGTCTTTCTGATTCGTATTTATCAGGAATGCGGGTGCTGCATGGACACTTCCGCCTGTTCAGCCAGTGGTGCAATCGAGCGTTGTAGAATCAACCTCGCTTTCATTTGCTGAGATACAACAATTACAGCTTCTGCAGGGCATGCCTGCACCAAAGGACAAGCGATCGCTTGTCGAGATTCAAGAAGAGGAGCGAGCCATTCAACTAGAGGCAGACTTTATGAAGTGGTGGGCGGCGGAAGAGGCGCGTACTCAGGCAGAAGCGCACAGGGCTTGTGAAATGCAAATGCAACGTGCTCCTCCTTCTAGAAATAAGAATCGAGGAAGCAAGAAGCAATCTAAGAGTGTTCGCCCGATTCCTGGTGAAGTGCACCCGACTCAGGGTTCTAGTCGTTCCGGAGAGAGGGGAAAGCAGGCCATGACACCGGCAGCTGACGGTGCAATGCTGCAGGCTGGAGGATCCAGTCCGAAGAATCGAAGGAGACAGGAGTCTGTTAGGTCAGTAGTAGATGATTCCATCCGTGTTCAACGGACCAAGGGGCGGTGAATCATGTAGCAAGCCTCCAGCCACTTATAACGATAGTATGGACTAGTGTTCCCGCGCCTCGATGGAGTAACAGAGAAGCATTTGATGGGTCAGAGTCTTGGTGCCCTGGAGGTGGCGTAAACAGAGACGCATTGCATATGTCGAGAGGTTGACGTCCTCTCTTGGGAGTCCGCGCTTGACTGGTAATCGATGAGCGAGTGACGGTGTAAAATTATGTTTGGTTATTAGTAGCATGCGGTACAGCACATTAAGTCCTGACGCTAGTGTCTTTTCCGGGCCTGTAGAAAACGGGTTTCCGCTCAAAAGGTCACTCTGGTCAACAATTTGAACAGGTCGTAAGGCGTCTTCGTCCTCGCTGTCAGCGACAGACTAGTCGTCTGTAAAATCGGCCATGATTTAATTGATAAATGCTTGCAGTGATTATATATACTCGGTGTCGTCGATGACTCGATGAGAAGTTAAGGAGAGTAAGACTTATACAAGACACAAATCGTCGAAGGTACACATGAGCATCGGCATAGTACTGGTGTACTGAAAGGCTTGACAAGAGCTTCATGTGAATATCAACAGGTTACGTCGCTTTTTACGACATATGTGCACGTGATTCCGGTCAACATTAGCGAAACCCAAGGATGCTTTTGTTGTTTCTTGCGGCCTTGGCATCCCTTGTCGAGATGCTGCGCAAGCTTATAATCCATGATGCTTGATGCATGATGATTCGCTCCTCAAGAACGCCACGGAGCATATGAACAAGGCTTTGGATCATACCGGTCCCATCTCGACGACGGCCGCGCCACATTTAAGACACTGATCAATCGATGGATGTCACGAGCATAGCGCTTATTTCATCACAGTACAGTGGCAGAAGATAGCAAAATTCAAATAGCGCATGAGGTGATCAGGCCCCCAAATCCGAACATTGATGGTGGGCACTGGCAACTTGACTCGGAATAGACATGAGTTGATCGTTACTTTGTGGCATCTACTTCTGACTTTCTGATGACATGTCAACAGGTCACGGTGACTTGACAAACTTAGCCAGTCGGCGCTCATCAAGAACACCGTGATCATCAACGTTTCATCGTATGAGCCCGTACAAATTCAAGGCTTCCTGTGGCAATGCCTAGCCTAGGTTCTTTTGCCCAGTCGCTGTGTAGTGTAGAAATCATGAACAGCTCTTTGATCATTCCCAAACGCTCCACGCGTGACTGCTTTACAGCTTCACAACAAGACATCTACTTTAATTCAGTTGAGCGACGCTGTGTTATATGCGCTGGATGGTTATATTTATATCTAGCACGAACGCCATAGTCATATGGCCACCAAGCTTGCCTCTCATCCTCACCCATTCTCTAACAGTATGACCGTAGTCTTAGACGACCCTAGTTGGTGGCCGTTCATCAATTCATACCGTGTTGTAAGCTATTTTGTAGGTTCGTAGAGAGTTCGGATGTTGAAGCTGATGTCTCAATCTAACCTTGGTGCGGTTTCGCAGTTGCCGCCTTTGTTGGAGTGACGTATGATTGGGGTGAGCATAATAATATTAAAAGACTGCTGATATCTTACAAATATTTTCAGTACTTACACTCGGACAAGAGGTATGTCAATGCTATGACTGGAGCAGCCATCTCGCTAAGAATGGTTTTATAGGTCGAACTGATCTGGGTGAGTGGAGTTTCATGTCAGAAGAACACACATAAAAATACACTCAATTCCAGAGGCAACGCTGGTCCCTGATGACAGTTTTGTATCTCAGTGTACGTAGCTTATCTGTCACGGCTGTCATGTTGTGCTGACTTGAAAATATTGTAGGTGCGCTATCTTGGAATAATATATGCTGCGTATGTTGTGAAGGCCAAGCATTTGATGTTCTGCTAATCGGATCTGTCTCATAATCAGCCTGAACATGCTGAGTATATATCCTTAGTACATTTGCTATCTTGGCTTCTTCTGACCATCTTCATACAGGCGGTGTTCCGACCATCTCGCTGACAGATACGGTGAGCCTTCTGCACAGATGCCTGCCATCCCCCTTCAATTAACCGTAATGCCCTGTAGGAGTGGGTGTGGTTTTTTACTCACTTTTTGGTTCATTAATGACCGCCACACTATATTGCTACAGATGTGGGTCTGTTTGAAGTATGTGCTACCCAAGGCTGGCCACTGACTGGGTTCCTCAGGCTGGATTGTATACGTCGTATGGAATTGGATAGGTATTGCGGTATTTGCAATGTTGTGGGGTGAGATTCGCACTTGCGAGACCTCAATGGTATCAACTTTACTGAGACATGTTGCAAGTGATCATCATCACTCGGTTACATGCCATGTATCAACGATCCAGAAAGATCCTGATATTTCTCATTATCACCTTCCTGGCTGACAACATTTTCAATGGAGTGGTCGCTGTAATTGAAATGACACGTACTTCATGGGGTACGTTTAATTGTGGATAAAAACTTTAAACGTGCATGGGCTCATCGATAAATACCAGAAGAATACATTCTCTCCGGCACCTATCAGTGCATGATTGGCTATGTGGATAATATACCACTCTTAACTTTCATTACTTGGATACTCGGAACTGTGTGGGAGGGCCTCGCACTGTGTTTCGCAGCCCGGATTGCAGTAAAACACTTTCGTGAACTGCGACAACATTCGGCAGGAGGGATTTTCAGGGACTGTTTCGCAGTGTTGATGAAAACTCACATGTTTTACTTTGCGAGGTGAGTTCATGCCGTAAATATGTTTCCAGTTTCCGTTGAAGGATCGAACATACTAGCTTTGCTATTGTTTCTTGCTTCCAGCTCATTTTTACTTTGTCCCCCCCAACGGTATGTCAGTCTTGCACTAACCTCTGCACGCGACCACGGTTCATCATTTCTATAGGATCAATCCTCCCTAGAAGCTCTGATTTATTACGGTGTGCTTCATATTTCGTTGGTCGTGCAGTCGTTTGTGCTTGGGCCACGCCTGATCCTTGGAGTTCGAGAATATCACGCTAGGCTTGTGGCCGATTCCGACGCAGCAACTGACATGACTTCAATCGCTTTCCAGGGACGTGTGCATATATCGACTGGCAGTGGTGTGTAGCACGGGAGATGTTAATGGTTGCGTGTAGGGAGCAGGGAAGTGTGTTTTGGTCTCCATCTCAAGTCTCGTTGCGATATATATTAGTTATTTGGTGCCCCGAAGTAGATCTCAAGGAGTCATAGGTCTGGGCGATATTCGTCGTAGTATTTATTGACATTGACAATGTTTCAACTGATATTCTGGATATCCCTACTACACTCGCGAAGGAAGAAATCTGTGTACTGAGCGGGAAGATCGAGGAGCGAGTCGCAAACTAGGGTGCGAGTTTCAATTTGCTCCTGCTCGAGGACAATTCGCGATTGTTGTATCAGAATCACTTTTGCATATCGGTTTTCGTCATATGACATGGCCTCTTTGTAGCATATCAGTGTGGGTAGTCGGGATCAAAAGCATAACGTTGGAAATTGAATGATGGTACAGCATGCAGTGTTCAATAGCAACTAGTTCATGCGTCCGCTGACATCCAAAGCGAAACTGTAACGAAGCTTAGATGTGAATGCTCTAGCATATCAAATATTTCGAGCCATCCAGTACAAAGTATGAGCACCGAAACAATACCCAGACTTTGAAAATGTGTAGGTGCATGCGAGTGCCAGGGACTTTGTCCGCTGTAGTTATACAGTCTGACCTGGCCATAATTCATTATGTGGTAAGGTGCTAGTGTTTCAAGATTCGGATGAACGGGAAATTTGGCCAGGGATGTCTGGTGCACAAAAGTATATACATGAAAAGATGTAATGAAGGTTATTTTCGAATCCCAGTCCTTGGATTACGTCTCGTGCTGAGCACTTCATCATCTTCGTCGTAGCTGTTTAGCAACGAATCCGTGGTTTCGTCTCTTCCATCCAATTCAACACTCTTAGTGTCTTCGAACCGGGTAGCATACGGCCGATGTGCATCTGCCGATGCTAGGTGAGGGTAATACTGCCTGTACGAAAAATATGCGAGGAGAAGTCCAAGCATAGATCCGGTCACAACGTCCTGCCAGTGGTCTGAATGGCAAAGTAAGTAATCTAATATGGATTCATAAAACATGGATCGTACGACGATAGTCCATAGTACGCGAAGTTGCTACGAACATTGCACCGGCAAGGGGAGCGATAGATACCCACGCTTTACTCTGAATCATGGATGGTCAAACACACGTCGAACTGTCCGAATGGCAAGGGAAACTCACGACATGTCCTTGGGTGTCAAATAGATGTAGTTTACCGGCCAAGTAAAAGGCGAGGAATCCGAGGCCCGCAAAGGACACTGCATATAGACATATCAGATCGATAACCAGGAGAGACGAGCCCGTCATACTGCTGGAATGACCACTGGGGAAGCTTTTCCATCCATCTTCTAGTATTATCGATACCGTCTGCGTACATATGTCTACTGTAGATAAGCCCCAAAGAGGGTCTGCAGAGCCCATGGCAGGCTGACAGCGCGAGATTAGATCTGTGAATATTGTAAGATACGTCGAATGGATCTATGTGCGTGAAAAGACAAGCTTACCTGGCCGAGGTCGGCCAACCGTGACTTTGATTAATTGTGTGATGGTCCTTGTCATCGACAGGGAGAGGGTCACTGCGTGGTCATTAGCGGCTATAAGATGTAGTTCTTAGATTTAGGTACACACATCCCAAAGTGCTGTGGTGGAAATCCCACCATGACTGGACTGTCAAAAAATTGACAAGGCACTGAGCCACAAATGGGACGCCGCAGGAGATGAAGCCAAGAGCTGTTGTCTGGCATGTCGTTAATGAAAAGACTTTGTCCATGTTCACTGTGGCTTACCCCGACACGTTGATTAACAGCATAACTGGTGGGTAATATGAAGTGAGTGTTGTAGGATGAACCCGGTTGATGGATAATACCCACGGATATCGTAATCTAACAAGTTGAGATCATGAAGGCGGACCCGAATGGAGGCAATGAGCGATAGTACTTACGAGACATCAGACAGCGAGAAGTGCCTCTTAAACCCAGAGATGTGATTATCGATGACCCAAAAGATTGCCCTGCAGATTGATACGATCTTTAGCTCTGAGTCCTTCCATGCATGCTCTTCATGGCTCCAAATCCTCACCAAAGCGCACCAGATATGATCCTTCGGAAACAGAGATTGCATGAGTTCAAGTTCAAAGTTCAGTGATCAAGAAGTTCACCAGTCGGGAGCATACGACATTATGAATCGCCGTAGGCCGGGATGTGGTCTATGATCTTGGCCCATGGTGTTGTGAATGATTCCAGAGCACTGGTAAGAGTCACTCGCAAAAAAAGGCAGTCCGTCCGTTTGGTTTATGGTGGTGAAGCCTTGAAGGGAGTAGTTGTCACTTCAGCCCACTCGACCATATCGCTCGTTCTCACACAAACTGACAGGATCTATTCTTGATCCTTGGCGAAACCCGTCTACGAGCACGGACTCCGAAGCACGCGCTTTAACCAACACAATTCGCGTGTGGAAGCGCCGGTGCCATACTGTCCAGTGTCCAGAAGTATTCATGTTCCGCATTTTGTGTCTCTTGCCGTATCTTCGACGCAACCCAATACCAGTCATCCATTCAATACCACGGCGTCCTGTGTAATTTCGGACACGACTTAGGAATTGCAGCTTCGTACGCACTGCCCTGCTGCATCCGTATCTATATCATCATTTGAAACTATGCCCAACAGTTGAGTGGGTTGTGTGAACATTTCCATTAAAACATCGCACGCCTATTACACCAAGCTCATCATGTGTGGCATCATGGGCCAGGTGAATTGATGTGGACTAGCACGAAAACACCTCTGGACGACCTTCAATACCATGCGCCGAATGATTCTGAATCTGTCGTTTTGTTCTTAGGCAGGTATCATCGCCGCAGTATCTGTATCGGTAGTAACCGCCTGCCAATCACAACTTTGGTATCAATCAGCGATTTTGGAGAGTGAGCAACAGCTGTTTAATATGGCAAAGGTATGTTATCAACTTTTCAATGTCAAGTTCATAATAAGTGCAACTGTCATCGTAGACCCTCGTCGTAGAATCCGTTCCTCCTGGAGTCATCCATGAAAGTACCTCTCATTCAACTTTGAAATAACACCTCTTCGCAATCTCTCATTGAGCTAGTGTACGGACAAACGGCCTAACGGGCATTTCAACTTATTTGTGCCATGAACTGATATGACTCGACTCCCTTGATTTAGAACTTGATGGCAGTACGCCATGCCTCGCTGAATTTCTTGGTGTCCACCATTGACTGCGCATGCCATGGGTCATCATAAATGTTTATGGTGTTTTCTGAAAAGCACAACCCTTTCCTCCATCGACATACTTCCAACTTACGCTGATCTATATTTTCAGCACCCAAGATGTCCTAGAAATCATCAAAGGGATCTCATCAATCGCAGAGTTCAATGTTCGCATGCATGACCTTGGTTCACACTGCATCATACCTTTGATCAAGGCACTCACTTCCGTACTTCAGAAACAATGCCTTTCTGCATCCTTCCGCACTTGGAAGCCCTCACTCTCAAATACGACAAGTGAAAGGCATTGACACACATTGCCGAGATGGTGGAGATGAGACACGTGCTAGCTGGATCGCTGCGTGGTATCACGCAATTCAAGCACATTACATGCAAATCGGTGCCGGGGGTTGAAACCATATCCTGGTTTTATATGATGCCTCGGGAAGATGAATACGATATTCTGCTGCGCTCGGCCAAGTCTCGAGAGCATTGTCTAACTGAAATCATCAAAATTCAATTGGATATCCTCATATAGTGTGAATTTGCCAGAGGCCAAGTGTAATTTGTTGCGCTGGATGTACGAATCCTTGATCTACGATGGATCCGTCGTTTATCTAACAGTTTAGGACATGAATGAAATGTTGCGAATCTATCCAAGAAACCTAAGATAGAGCTGTAGGTTTCTTGCGGTTCACGACGGTACTAGGGTACATCGGATCTGGCGTGGTGTAGTTTCCATTGGTTGATGCACGTCACTTTATCACTACTACTCGCTGCCACCAATGTCATTCCACTAGAAAAGAAAACGAAACTTAATCCTAAGCGGTACACATGTGCAATGAAACCCCGATGTAGAATTTTGTGTATTCGCGAACTCAGCCTTTACCTGCAGTAATGGCTTCACAAAGGCAACAAGCCTGTGTTATGTCCTTTTGTTACACGCATGGTAATTGGTGCGTGATACAGCCGCCATCTGCACATGAGATAATACTCCTTCGAAAAGCAGCCTAGTAGCTCGTGAAAGAGCAACTTGAACACTGATTCAGGC
>QLOO01003453.1:0-12443 GCA_003313855.1 Suillus sp. MG131 | reverse complement strand
TCGCACTCGACATACTTGTGTAATCCATCCAGGAGAATGTTCTGCCTTACGCCACCGGCCCTCGGGAGTCGGGACTCTCGGGACTCGGTCACTCGGCTACCTAAGTACCAGTGCAATGCGAACACGTCCGCCGCCACGTGGCCACGTGGATATGTCACGTGTCCAGATAGTAAAACTGTAGTACGTAGACGATTCTCCCTAACCCCTTGCTAACGCCCCAGGACTGTAACTGCACATCATGGACCTGCTGCACTCTCAGCTTGCAGCACTCCAGCAAAAGTTGTCCTTTGTTGCAACTGATCCAATCGACTGGAAGTTTTACGTTCAAGCTTTCTCATGGGGTGTTACGCTGTTCGAGTCTTACCTTCTGTCAGTGTACTGCTCTGTTGAATTCTCTTTCCTAGCTCACCTTTTTTTCTACTCGCAGGCTCCGCCAGTATCCTCTGTACTCAAAAACTTCACCCCCAGAGGTTTTAGCAGACCACTTCGATGCTGAGGCTTTCACCAAGTCCCAGAATTACGGCAAGGATAAAGCAAAGTTTTCCTTGGTCACTGGACTGTTCAAACAAGCCCTTGATTCTGCTATGCTTCATTATGGATTGTACGCATTTGCATGGGACATGGGCGGGCGGATGATAGCCTACTTTGGATATGGCAACGAGTATGAGGTTCAGTGACTCTCCAATCAACTCAAACCTCAAAACTGACTGCATATAATAGATCTTGCAATCCCTTGCGTTTGCTATCGTGCTTTTCGTTATCTCGTCGATACCTTCGATACCTCTCTCTGCTTACCAAACGTTTGTTCTGGAAGAGAAGCACGGCTTCAACAAGACTACGCCCACGTTATTCGTCACAGACCTTTTGAAAAGCTGGGCGATTGGCTTCGTCATCGGAATGCCGTTTCTCGCCGCTTTCCTTTACGTCTTCGGGTGGGCTGGAGACCGTTTTGTCCCGTGGCTTATGGCTTTTCTGTTCGGTTCTTTCTTCTCGGCAGGCAGGGCTGTGCTGATATGCCTTCTCCCCTAGTCTGGCTTTCCAGATCATAATGGTTATCATATATCCAACTGTGATTCAGCCACTTTTCAACAAGCTTTCGCCCCTCAAAGAGGGCGAGCTACGTACAAGGACTGAATCGCTCGCGACGAAGCTCAAGTTCCCCTTGAAGCATTTGTATGAGATCGACGGTTCAAAGCGCAGCTCTCATAGCAATGCTTACTTCTTCGGATTGCCCTGGGTTAGTATGCCTCACCAGCTGTGACCATCCTTGCTTATCATCATTCAGAGCAAACACATCGTCATCTTCGACACCCTGATAAAAGAAAGCAAGCCTGACGAAGTCGAGGCAGTTTTAGGTATGCATGCGTTTTCTTTTCTGGTCTGTTGATTGAACGTGGAATCAGCGCATGAACTCGGCCACTGGTACCATATGCACCCAACAAAGTTGCTCTGTGTATCTCAAGTCCATATCTTCACCATCCTTGCCATGTTTCCTGCCTTCCTGCACGCCCCTCAGTTCCTGCGGGCATTCGACTTTTCCAAGGCTGTCTCTGCACACCCACCTACCATTGTTGCATTCTTGCTATTCCAGGTGCGTCATTATATGTGCTTTCCTTGCGTATGACGCTGACTCTGAACATAGATGATTCTTAGTCCCCTAGAGGCGGTTATTGGCATCGCGCTGAATTTCCTTTCGCGCCAGTTTGAGTGGGAAGCTGACCGTTTTGCGTGCGAGATTCAAGAGCGGTTGTCGGCTCCAGAAATGAAGGATATGGGTGAGAGGCTTTCGCGGGCGTTGATCACGCTTCATGTCAAGAATCTCAGCACCTTATGGGTTGATTGGCTGTGAGTTAATTATGACCCCTTGGAATCTACGTGTTGATGTGTCCTCGATATAGATACTCAGCTTACCACCACTCGCACCCCACATTGACAGAGCGACTGAAGGCTCTTCAGGCATTCCAGTCTAAGAGGGACAGTGCAGCGAAGAAGGAGCTCTAGATGATTCGTTTCCGTCCAATTTAGTACGTATAGTACAAGCATCTCATAAAATTGTATATTTCATCCTAGGTATGATGCACGCTCAGGGAGTATTATGCACGTTCAGGGAGTATTATTGAGTACGGATAGTATCATTCCCCAACTAGGGCTCTTCGCGAAATATAATCCTTTGCATCTTGCCTTCCCTTGTCAATATCAACGCTAAGGAGTATAGGCACTGCTGCCCACACCATGAATACGAGGAAAAAGAATGCGTAGCGGATGTTTCCCGTGCTATCCGCTATCAGGCCGACGATGAGCGGACCAACAAAAGAGCTTGACTGTATGCAAAATCGTGGTCAGTGCAGAGAAAATTTGAATCTGTCTGCCTACCTTGTCTGTTATCGAGAAAAGACCATACCTGGAGCAGTGCGTCAATATTCCACGTGCCACACTTGCGAAAGACACATACCATCGAGCTTCTTCCCCAGGAGGTAATAACTCCGCATAGAAAGCTCTAGCATAACTCTGAAACGCACCGTACGCAAAACCTGTGATAGTGATACCAGTCGGTCAATGCTCGCGATCGAGGCGAGGGGCACGGACCAAAATACACTGCAAGACCAAACATTTCTCCCTCTGTCGTCAGTCCACCAAATCGCGCAGTTCCCTTGAAGATGGGCAGGAATCCCAAGCACCCGTATGCCGGAATCAACGAGACCATCATCACGAGAAGGACTAGGACGTGAAGATTCGACCACATGAATCTACGTTGGAGGATGGGGGATACCAGAGAGCCAATGATTCCTGAGAGTGGTGTAATAGCGCCGATGAGGACGAGAGAAGAAGCTTGCATGTGCAAAGTCGTCTTTCCAAACAGGATCGCCGTCGATGTTATAGTAGTGAAACCTGTTGAGCAGTCAAATTAGGAGGAGTAATTCATTGGTGAAATGACAGACAGACCATCGGAGAGAAGGAACCAAGCAGCAAGGTATCTGAAGGTATTTTGAAGACGCTTTATCTCCCGCCAACGAAGCATGACTCCCAATCGGTTCCATGCAGCTGCAATCTCCGAACTGAAGGTCCAATCATCATCTGGCTTGGTAGAACCGGATTCTGGTTCGTCAATGTTGCTTGCTTTTGGGAGCCAAATAGCAGCAGGTATCGAGAACAATGCCCACCATATACCGCTGAGGCCAATTGCGAGACGTAGTGAGAAAGTAGATCCATGCAGGCGAGTGACAGGTATGAGTGCAACCAAGAGAAGGGTGATTCCTGCGCCATAACCCGAAGCAATTCCCAAGGATGATATTCGCGAGGTGGCTCTCGATAATGCGGCAGTGTAAGTTAATTGAGAAGTGCCCGGATGGACTGGATGCCCAAGAAGAGGATCTGACACTCCTTCAAAAGAGGGCTCTAATTCAGGATCAACGCTTGCAGCAAGAGCAGCATTCTCATCCCGGTTTTGAGAAGAGCTTGTCAGTTCGGAGTAAGCTTGAACTACTTCTGGGGAATCTTTCGCCAATGACGGCAGGTACGCGTTCATAGCTACCACGGAGGCACCAAAGCCAACATTGGCTAAAATTGCAAATAGCGCAGAGACCATCCATATTGGAGATGTAGACGATAGAAGGAGAAAAAGGCTCGCGGAGAATGCACCTATTGCAGCGAAAGTGAGGAGAAGGGGCTTTCTGTATGACGCTGCCACAAACAATGAAACCAACAATGAAGACCAGTACTAGAACCAAACTGTGGAACATACAACGGTCGGCTATGCTCCCCATTGAGATCACCGTGAGTGCTTGCAAAGCGACGGATATCGAGTAGACATAGAGACTGAGTGTGTTATAACATCTGCACTAGCGCTGGTTAAAATAAATAAGACGCACCTGAAACTGGCAGTATCTATCCACAGCCAACCGATCTTCACTGCACATCTGACATCTGCATTTTCTGTCGCAGTACCCGAGAGTGAAGAGCATGATTCGGTCTTCTCTGGTTGCAAGAAGCCATTGTCACGGGCAAATTGCTCCAGACAAATTGGTAGGAAGAGTGTGAGGGAAACTACCACGAAGGCCTCGCTTGCTATTGCTTGAGAAACTCATTGGAGAGGAGAGTATGAGTGCCACATACCTAGCAAACGCATAACTGAGCCATCCTCTCAGCCTTTGCTTGTATGTGGCCGACATCATTACATACAGTCAAGCTGCCGTCGGCCAAGGTGCAAGACCGCTGCAGCACGTGATTGCCATTTACGTCTAACCCCTAATCATACTGTCTTTCGAGTATTCGGGTTGTAGAGTCGGGATATTAGAAGGAGACTACTCGACTCAGGAAACTACAGGATTCATGGCAAATGATTATACGATGAGCTTGGCAGTGTATAAGGGCAAGTAAGCATAGCGTGCTTGTATCGCCTCACAGGCGTGACTGACGTATAACAATACATTGGAAAGAAACAAAAAAAAATATCGTGCAGGCATGATTTAAACAACTGAGATCTAGTAGGACAGCGGGGGAATGAAAGCAATCTAGGGTCACAGAAAGTGCCATAATGCAGTGAACGAGCCTCAAATTAGACACCTATGTGGACAAATACGATCTGCTGTTCCAGTGGAACATTATTGCGCCGCAATTTCTTCACAGCCTTGTGCAACGCTATCGCAGCGCGCGTGCAGTCCAATCTCCCAGAGCCATCCACCAGGTTGCCGTAAAACACAGACACAACCTCCTGTGCAACCTCGTCGTCGACAGACCACATAGAACCAATCACACTGCGAAATCCGGAGAATTGCATAGCTGCAGCCAGATGGATCGACTCGTCAGGACTCTCCTCATCGCCTACAGTAGTGTGGCAAGCCGATAAGAATGCAAACTCTGGGTTCTGCCAGTCGGATCGGATGATATCCTTGATCATCAACGGCCCATCACGCATCGCGAAGGAAGATTCAAATGGTTGTTGCCGATTCGGCATTCCGTGGCAGGCCAGGTGAAGCCACTGGTTATGGTTTAGTACATCGACTGCAGCTTTGACTGTTGCGTCACTGTCCTCGAGCGACGTGAAGGACGACACGACAGGCGCGAGACGCTGAGCGACAACAGCTAACTCGGGAGCGACACATTGGAGTGGCTTCCCTCCGTCCGGGTTCCCTTGACAAATGGCAACAAAATGTTGCGGGGGAGCATCTTGAGAAATCTGCTGCCTGGCACGAACAAGTGCCGCCAAAGTAGGGGTGTACGAGGATACGTAGATGTCAGGCAAACTGTCTCGCTTCTTCTCGTAGAGTCCTGCTGCATGTAGAGGAAGCAGCGTGAACTCGGCAGTGGGACACCACCATATACGCGAGCCAGGGCGAACATTTGATGCCCCAAGGGCTTGAACTATAGGGCCAACGATGTCATGCCAAATTTTCCGAAGGATCCTGACAAGCTTGTGTTGAGTATCAAAAAAACCGAATTCTTCTGAAAGGGACTGAAATTCGGTGGACAAATCAGAAACTTCGGTCTGCGTGATATCAATTGGAACGTGAACAGGATCTCGGTCACTTAGGACAATCAAGGCGTCGCAGCTGTACTGACTAGCATTGACAATGATGACAGGACCTTCTTCAGCTGCTTTCTGTAAGTCGGAGAAAAGGGGAGGCAGGAGAAACCGAGAAAAGTCAGGAAGCATGCGGATGCGTGAAACTACGTCATTCCATTGCATAGTCAGTTGGCGGATTTGCGGAGATTGGTCTTCAGTAGACTGATCGAATGCGTTGCGAAGGCGAAAGCTAAGCTGCTTAAATTCTTCCGCCAAGGTTGCACCGGTGTGACAAGCCACAGAAAGCTCATCGAGGGTGGTGCGGAAGCGTGCCAACTGGGTCCAGAACACTGCACGGCCTTGCTCAACCAGTTCCACAGAAGTTGCCAGCGCGCCATTACGAATGCTACACGAGAAAGCATCCACAGCAAGCGAAGCCGTAGCCATGCTCACAACATCGAAATGACGTGACGAAGACGACAAAAGAGCAACATGTTGATCCAGGAATTTCAATGCAGTTTGATATGCAACCAATGCAGAAGCATGGTTTGTCTCCTCAGCAGACGTGACCCATGACTTGGCGGCAGTGAGATCCATACGAGAGACTGCATGAGATATTTGGGAGAGTTGTAAGAACAGGCTAAATGTTTCCTCAAGGTCAGACAGGACGTTCCGCTGCGTGAATCTGTCTCTAAGGCTGGTAGCGAGGTGGTTGAGAGACGACGATCGATCAGAATGACCGGGGAGAAGAAGGAGTAGCGCAGCCCGATGGAGTTCAATGCACTCATCTAGGTCGGATGAGATGCCCCGCTGCCTGAATCTGTCTCCGAGGCTGACAGCGAGGTTGTTGAGAGACGTTGATCGATCAGAATGACCGGGGGGACGAAGGAGTAGCGCAGCCCGATGAAGCTCAATGGACTCATCTAGATCAGACGAGACACTCCGCTGCCTGAATCTGTCTCTAAGGCAAGCAGCGAGGCTGTCGAGAAAAAACGATCGATCAGAATGACTGGGGGAACGAAGGAGTAACGCAGCCCGATGGAGCTCAATGGACTCATCTAGGTCAGACGAGACGCCCTGCTGCGTGAACCTATCTCCAAGGCTGACAGCGAGGTTGTTGAGATACGACGATCGATCAGGATGACCGGGGGAACGAAGGAGTAGCGCAGCTCGATGGAGCTCGATAAGCTCATCAAGGTCAGACGGGACGCCCTGCTGCCTGAATCTGTCTCCAAGGCTGACAGCGAGGTTGTTGAGAGACGTCGATCGATCAGAATGACCAAGGGGACGAAGGAGTAGCGCAGCCCGAAGGAGCTCAATGGACTCATCTAGGTCAGACGGGACGCCCCGCTGCCTGAATCTGTCTCTGAGGCTGGCAGCAAGGTTGTTGAGAGACGATGATCGATCAGAATGACCAGGGGGACAAAGGAGTAGCGCAGCCCGATGGAGCTCGATACGCTCATCTAGGTCAGATGGGACGCCCCGCTGCCTGAATCTGTCTCCAAGGCTGACAGCAAGGTTGTTGAGAGATATCGATCGATCAGGATGGCCGAGAGGACATCTCTTCAAGGCCGCTCGACAATCTTCCACATTGTCTGCCATGTTATGATACCACAATTAAGTCACGCAAGAACTGGCAGGAACGCGGGGGGATGAAGCCGAAGATTACAGGTGGACAAAGACGACGAGTACTTCTGTTCGCCTTTTGTCAGTATAAAATACAGGTAGATGAGTGTGAATCGCAATGCGCACACACCAGAAATTCGAGCAATGGAGTAGTAGAAACCTGTGAGAGGAATGAGCATAATTGCCTCAGGCTGTGGTTCCACGTGTCCAGTGACTGTGGTTGACAGCTACCGGTACCAAATCACTACAGTATCCCGAGAGATCGAAGCTAACAAGCTCTGAGCCTGAAAATTCGCAAGTCAAGCTGTTAGAAGCTTGAGAATGGTTAGCGCAATGGGAGCATGCCAGTTTCGATGGTCTTCGTTAGCGCGTACCTTGACAAACTAGGCAAGCGCATTTTCGCTTGTTTTTGTCACTGTTCCGAGTCGTGATGTTAATGTTCGACAGTCGATATCGAACATCCACAACTTCTTATCCTTGAATTTTGAAGTATGTTCTATGATATGAAGCTTCAAGTTTTTCTATTGATGCTAAGCAGAGCCTGCATCCCAAATGCCATGAACATGGATGATGATTAAGAAGGAACGACTTCTACTAGATAGTATCAAGGTCACTAACAGTGATAGGGAGACATAGTTTTGACATAGTTGGCCCTAACTTGGATCGACTTTCCAAAGTCGGAACAACAGTAATCACGAGGGACGCCAGTCAATTCGAAGGTCTTCGAGTTGATGCTGATGTAGATCCTCCTCCCAAAGCTACACTAATCGTCAGTGAGCCATGAGCTGATAGGGTTCTCCCATCAGTTTTGGCCGTCTTAAACCATCTTCTGTCGGCTCGTCTACGATAAATCGGGAGCTTACACAAGTTTTGAGAGGAAGAAATGGCCTATCTCGCTGGATCGCGCAGTAGCGCTGGTTCAGACACGACTGCTTTGGCAATTATATATGTTGGCATGGCTTCCGCATGTTACCCCAAGGTGCAAGAGAAACGGCTGGTTATCATTGTTGGTCATGACAGAGGTATGCCAAAGTTCATCTTTGTGAATGAATCTCAACCTGGTCGTTACAGCCCCCACGTTTTGATGATTACAATTCCCTTTCATAGATCGAAGCGATGATATTGGAGTGTCTTCGCTGGAGGCTTGTGGCGGCCCTTGGATTTGCTCACTGTGCTTTGGCCGATATCGTATATGTACGTTTCCACTGCTCCGGTACGATTTTCTGATTCTTACGACTGCCTGAGAAGAAAGACATGTGTATCCCAGAGGGCGCTATTGTCTTTGGCAATCATTGGTGCATAATAATATGCATTCTAGACAAATGAATGTGCTGATCACCTTCTGACAGGGCAATCTCACGCGGCCCGAATGTTCATCCCAACCCTGACCAATTCAATCCTGACAGATGGCTCAACATAAGCTCTCACTCACTACCGCTCCGTTCGATAGAGTGAATGACATTCGAAGATGAACATATGGTACTGTGCTCGAGCGGCAGCTATCATTTTTGTGGTGTTTGCTACACCAAGGTTCTACTAGGTTTATAAAGCTTTAATCCATGTCTTCAGGCGCTAGGAGTCTCACTCACAGACAACTTATGGAAATACTTTCGCATGAACTCTCGGCATCTTGAAGATGAGGCTACATATAATAGCTTTACCCCAGGCAGTCTTTGATGATCCAGAAAGTCTTGGGCGCGTCGTGGAGTGCCAGAGCATAGATCCTGTCAATAATGAACCGGGACACTGGAGCAACTTGGTTGCTTGACACAAGGAACTAATACGATGCCAGGTAAAACGGAAGATCCTTCTCGTGAGCTCAGGCCCATTCGGCAGATATATATCTCCGAGGTCCGGAAGCATATCCTTCAGTGCGTGTCCGCAGTTCTGGTCTTGAACAGGAAAATGAAGCATCGGAGCTTTCCAGCACCCCCAAACATCGTTGCAGACTCGAGGTACAAGTTGGATGACTTGAATGAGTTCTGGTATGTCGATGTCGCCAAAGTGCCTTAATGCTGTATGTTGGGTGATGAAGGCTGGCTTGGTGATCTTTTGAACGTTATTCCATCACTAGGTGGCATAACCTTGCCTTCATGAAACGCCATTACACTCTTCCGCTGTCACTGGTAAGAGGGGCCGGGGATGCAAAACAAGTCAGATCAGCGCAACGTGCTGGTGTTCAGCCAATGTACTGTGCACACCTGTGTCCTTCGGGTTCCAAATTGGTAGACCGGTTATACCGAGAGGGAACAATCGAGGATGCCCATTTTGCTTTGTGGATGCCGCTGCACCAACAATGAAGACTAGTACTAGAATTAAACTGTGGAACATATAACGATCGGCTATGCTCCCTATTGAGATCACTGTGAGTGCTTGCAAAGTGACAGATATCGAGTAGACATAGAGTGTGTTATGACATCCGCACTAGCGCTAGTTAGAATAAGTTAGACACACCTGAAACTAGCAATATCTATCCACAACCAACCGATCTTCACTGCACATCAGAGATCTGCATTTTCTGGCGCAGTACCCAAGAGTAAAGAGCATGATTCGGTCTTCTCTGGTTGCAAGACCCCATTGTCAAGGGCGAATTGCTCCAGACAAATTAGTAGGAAGAGTGCGAGGGAAAATACCACGAAGACCTCACTTGCTATGGCTTGAGAAACTTATTTAGGAGGAGAGTATGAGTGCCACACACCTAGCAAACGCATAGTAAGTGAGCCATCCTCTTAGCCCTTGCTTGACCAACATCAAGTTGCGTCGGTCAACTACCGCTACTACCACACGTGATTGCCATTTACGTTGAACCCCTGACCAAACTTGTGAGTGTTAGAATTTTAGAATTCAATATCAACCCTCAATGTACTGTCTCTCGAGTATTCGGGTTGTCAGAGTCGGGATGTCAGACGGAGACTCCTCGCCTCGTGAGAGCTACAGGACTCATGACTAATAATTATAGAATGAGCTTGGTACTATGAGCACAAAATCGCTTCAAGTCGATCTCACGTCAACTGAAGGTGCTTGATCATTCTGTAGTCCCAACTTGCTACCGGTAAGAACCGGGTCGTAGAGCCGAGTGTCTTCCGTAGCATCGTTATCCGGGACCGTAATCAACGCATTTACCATGCTGAATAGCGCTGCCGAAGACGGTGGTCTCCATAATTTGGTGGGTCGGCTCATTGAATTGAGTACCAAAATTGAGTTGAGACTGGGATGATTGCACCAGGAATTATCACTATCTGAGCAGATCAACGTAGCGCTAGTGAGATGCTGATGGCACCCAACCTCGGCACGATGCCGCGCTACGATGCCTTGACCTTGTCATTGAGAAGCCTGGAAAAGTCACAGAATGCAGCGGTGAGGCACCCGAATAGGAGGACATTCACCCCCGCACGTAGTGCAAGAGAGATCTCCTGGACCTCAAGCGAGTAGTACTAGCCTCCGAGTTGAGGCTACATTGTTTGGCGACAAGTAAATTGGAACGTGCTGAACGGTAGATGATGAGAGTAGTACTCTAGAGAAATTATATCCGATTGCATAGCCTACGAAGCCTCGGGGTGTACAACAGCTAACATATGATTGTGCCACCTCCCAGCTAGAGAGCATTGCGGGATGAGTACTGAGAGAACAATAGAAATATACGACATACCTGCTCTAAGTGAGCATCAATGATATCACCATCTTCCATATCCATCTGACGATGCGTCAGCGCACGAGCGTCACCATTCTCTGGGCATCAGTAAAGCACTCACATCCATAGGTGTGTTCTCAGCCCGCAATCTTTTGCCATCGTAGGTGAACTTAAACGTCCCTGAAAGGTTCACCGTGAATATAGAACTTCTTCACCTCTCCGAAAGCACTTGCCACTCACCTGGTTCTTTTCCAAACCGTTTCTGGTGCACGTCATAAAGATCGATGAAAATGCCATATTTGATGCAACGATCATGGATCTCACCTCTGCTGCATCGAATATCTTCTTGAACGGCATGATGTGCTTTACTTTCACAGTGATTTCTGGCCACAGGTCGTCAATACCTGTAACGCGCCGGAACAGCATGTAGAGAAGACTGACGGGTACCCTCATAGTTAATGACCAGGCTCAACTTTGGCTTGACATCTTCAGTATCTTCGGACATATCTGTACACACAGTGGGTTGAATGCAGTGGTAAAAGGAATGGGGTTCAGGTATAAAACGATACTAGTACTAGCTTGAATGGCCGCGGCAGGACCGAACGCGTACAAACGCGTGCATGTCAGAAGCCACTTGTTTTCCCACCCTCATGTGACTCAGAAAACAGTCTCGTAGGCCAAATCTTGAAATCCACTACTAGTCTAGCGGACTCGGGAATCACTCATTATTCCATCTTGTGTCTAGGGGAACTCTTGGAGACCCGTAGCACATTCTTCATGATGGAGGGGGCATCACAGAGAACCGTTGAGGCCGTTGGGATGTCATCGTGACCTAGGCCCGGGTCACCCAGCCCTCCGAGTCGTGCTGTGAGTATTAGTAGATCTGGGTGTCAGATCAGTCATGCGCGCATACCTTATATATTGGTCTTAAACAAATCATATGTGTCGGACAGACAAGAGTTTCATACTTCACCGGTTCTGTGAAAAATACAAGTCGCTAGAAGTAAAGGGGTATTTTTTTCAAGATAGATTGCAGGTATACACCATTACGACAGGGCCGTCTACGTTGAACAGAATGATGTCCCGACAATTGGACAATAAAAGAAGTACAGTAGAAAAAATGATCTTGCCGACTATAAAAGCACTCCTGGACGATGCAAAGATTTACGAGAACTTCCATCTGCAAGCGATAAATGAGACGCGAGTTTATTCGAAGACAGCTTACTTACTTGTTGCCACAGTTGACGCATCTGTAAATGAGACAAAAGGTGAGTATGTCTTGCACAACAAATAAAGGTCACGTACGTCACGAAAGTCTAGAAAGACATATACATAAAACTGCAGTCTGATTTCCATAAAACATTTACTCACTGTCATTGGCTCGTCAGCGCTTCTGGTCTGCGCCTGGCGATAGCGACACTTGCGCTATAAACGATGAGATACCGAGCCATCAAATTCGACAAAAGGATCTTACTTGCTTGCATCTTCCGCACTGGAAGCCTTCCGTTTCGGCTTCTTGTTCGCCAGCTCCCAAGGACTTAAAGAAGTTCTCCTCTTTTATTTTTTGATCTGCTGCTCGTCGTTCCTCCGAAGACATTTCCTGGAACAAATCAGCTTGAGATTAGATCATATGGTGCCTGTCATACCTCGCTTGTCATTTTGCTGAACCTCTCCGCCGAGAGA
>QLOO01003442.1:0-12270 GCA_003313855.1 Suillus sp. MG131 | reverse complement strand
AGTCTAATCTCTTCTATCCAACCCATATCCAGATATCGACCAGATATCATAATATAATATAATCCGGATACCTGGGTCCTGTTTATACTATCACCCAGACTCGCCCAGATCCTGTCATACCCCCTAGAAATACAGGGCACATACTCGGGAAAGGGGCACAGCGCACGAGCTGAGGCCAAGCCCGTTAGATATAGTCCCCCTTGAGTATGATCTTGACACTGAACTTCCAAATCAAGTGGATTTTTGAATAATAACCATGTTCCATCCTTTCTTTCATCAATGGAGACATAGTTCCTTGCTGCCATGGTCAACCTAATAATAGACTAAATGGCACATGATCACCAACAAATAAATTCGTGTGAGTACTAACTCCTCCACAGTCTAGTGGAACATTTTGTACCAATCCACGAAGTTTACCTTCACCTCCATTAGCATCATTCATAGATACTGACTTGGCAATGTCAATAGGCCTATTAATAATAGTCTTCCAGACATGCTTATTTACAATATTGAGCTGGGAACCTGTGTCAAGTATAGCATTAATTGCTTGACCATTGCAAAGCATAGCTATTTTAATTAATAGCCCTCAAGTCTTTGTCCAAACCAAATGTGCCTCTATCTTTGAGTCATTAGGTAAGGATTTTGGTTTAATAGCATTTGCAAGAATTCCACTAAGCTCTTGAGAGGTTCCAAGAAGCTCTCCTACCTCAAGTCAGATAGGGGTCTTCAGTACAGATTCAAGTATTTTCTCAGGTTTAACTCTAGTCACAAGATCAGATACTTGCTGACATGTTGTCATAGTCTTATGATCAGGGTTCAATGTAGGTTTGAATGGTGAATCATTATGATTCATGCATTTCTCAGTAACCTTCCTGTCATCCACATCATCCATGATGATGTTGTCGCTATCCCATCCCTTCTCTTGACTTTGCCCAACTTCTTTCTTGTTAACAGGCTTAGTCTTAGTAACCGGAGTGGGTTGTGTGGACTTAGACTTGGCCTGAGTTTCAGCTTTCTTAGCTGGAGTAGTGGGTACCTTATCTTTACCCTTATCCTTATCATTTGATTTCCTTAAATTCTTAGTTTGACCAGGAGGGAATACCTCCTTGAATCTCTCACGTCTTCCTTGAGTGGAGTTTTGAGTGACCCTTTCAACTGGGAATGCATATGCTTCATCTTCTGAATCAGTTTCTTCTGATTCAGTAAGCTCATGCTGGTTGACTGAATCATCTGAGTCATTACCAATACTATCAGAACTCACATAATCTTTGATATATGCAGATCTGGCCCTTTTTAATTTGTTATCCTTACTTGCACTATAGGAATCCATGTCTCCACTATTCACCTTAATGAAATGGGTTACTGGCACTTTATCCTCTTGCTTTAGCACTTCCAATACTGATTCTTCAGGTAAACATCTTACAGCCTTTCCATCTGGTCTAACTATCTGACCACAAGGTGAATGCTGTATTTTCCCATCAGAAATTAGCTTATTGACTTGTGGACACATAGGAATTCCATGTCCTTTCTCACCACACCCAAAGCAAGTGCATTCATTGAAAGGTGTGTTTGGTGGGTTATAGAACCTGGTTCCTGGAGTTGGTCCTTTATAATTTGTGTTTTTGTTATTATTTTGCTTAGTATTAGTTTGCCCATTCTGAACATTGGTAGTAATACCTCTTTTCATAATTGGGACTGCTATCATTTCTTTGACAGAAGGGTCAATTCAGGTGGCCCTATAATAATACAAAGCATAGTCAGGGTCATCAAGTGAAATCAAGTTCAGTCTCTTGATGAGTCCTTCCATTTCATCCATAGGTTCTGGTGATGTTATGCCAGGTTTCTTGTCTTTTGAGGAAGTCTTGATTTGGCCTTCCTTGACATTACCTTTTGCTGTCTTTAGTGATCTCTTAACTGCTTTCTTATCTTTAGGCTCTTGTGCCTTCTTCTTCTTATGAAAAAACTTGGTTCAGATTCACTAGACTCTGTGTCAGTATTGTCATCAGAGCTTTCCTCAGTGGAGGAGTCAGACTCAGACTCAGTCTCAACTTCAGAAAGTAAGAGATCTGCATCAAACCGATCACGGTGTAGCAATTTCTCAGCAATTGCAATAACTCGGTCTACTGGGAAGGCTTCAGATAGATCCCTATCTGGATCCTTAGCCATGAGGCATGTCTCAATTTTGATACAGAGTTTCTTATAAATTCCCTCCCAGAAGTAACTTGCATATTCTTCACTAGTTAATTTCTTGGCTTGTTCAAGCCATCCTCCAATACGAATAAATCCCCTCACATACTTTTTCCAAGCTGTGAGTGTGGGGATTTTCTTTCCTCATGTAGTCCTAACATAGAACAGCAAATCTTTGTGCCTGTAGCACTTTGTGTCAAGGTCTGCATCATAATACTTCAAAATGTCAGCCTTGAGTTTGTTCCAGGAATTAGTCCTTGTTACAAGAACATACACTGTTAGGCCCCTATCTATTTTTCCTCATCACCTCATTGTCACCAGACTGTGTATCTTCACTTCTCTCAGTCATCGCTGGACTTTGTCCTTGAAGTCACGTGATCAGTCTTCAAAGTCATCAGATCGGCTCAACCCCTGAGCCTCTCCTCTCCTCATGCCTTCCTCTTTCAATCATACCCTCGGACCACCAGCTGCATTGCCTTGTATTACCATTACCTTGGTATATGGAACATTCTCACCTATTCCAGTATGTTCCCTCACATTCTATAGTACTTTACATTTCAGTTCTATGACTCGACCTTTGTCCGCTAATTCGGTTTGAGCTCAGCTTCAATACTTCGTATATAAAGCTGGCTATCATCTGTTGTATTTCCTTAACTTTAATCTACCTTTGTCTTGACCCGAATCCACTAGAAGCCTAGCAAGCTTCACCTTGTGTATAAGTAATCTTGGTCACTCATCGCGCCCAAGCCTAGTCCTATCACAAGCGCTACTCTTGTTGGTTGAACCAACAAGACTAGCCAATACTTCTCAAGGAGAGCCCCGTCTCTCGAGAAGTGCTATGAACCTTTGCCATACATGGAGAGCACTGGTCACAGAGCTTGTACGCGAAGGCCCCTATAAGGTTCACATTGTGAACTTAGCCAAGTTCGTAACAGTCCTAAAGCTGGGTAGTCCTTCTACAAATTCAGTAATGTGTCTGGACATGTACTGAGTAATAGACTCACATTTCTCCTCATCAGAGGATACATTGTGATAATCACACAGTTTTTCATAGTGTTTCAGAAAGTCCTTCACTTCTGAAAATCCCCCCTTGAATTTGGCAGGTGCTGCCTTAGTTCCAGGGTTGGGTAATGTTAATACAGATCGGCTAGTCATGATTTGACTGTTATATGTGTTATGTGTGGCAAGAATTTTTGTTTTGTTATGTCAATTGACAATGTGAGTTTGATAATACATGGAGTGATTTTAATACAATGTGTTAAGTCTTCAGTGACTTTTTGAATAAAATTTTGTACAATTAAGTTCAAGTTGAACTTATTTTTTTAATGAATTTTGGCATGAATGTGCCCTTGATAACAAGAAGAAGCCTCCCTCACGGTGGGCTCCAGTGATGTCCTACTACTTAAGGGTCTAATATGATGGTGTGTATAATGACAACACTATTATACACAGAAGACTTCTTACCAGTCCTTAAGTACATGGTCTATGACTTTTCTATTTCGTGGTAGATAACATGGTAAGTTCTTGGGAGGATTTAGTTTGTTGTCCTCTTCTTGTCTTAATCAACAGCACTAAATAGTATATGATTGTTGTGGGAAAGTTTTCTGTGTTCTGGATAATTTGGTAGGTATGTTTCACCCTAGTAGATCATGTTTCAACCTATGAAAGTAATGTTTCAACTTTGTTGTGTTCTCCTGAAGTCCATTTCTCAATTTACATTGAAAGAGAGAGTCAAGGATAATGTACATGTAGCTAGACTGAGAGCTGTAAAATGTGTTGTATATGATGCAGTTATACAACAGTTAGTTATAATAGTGTTGTCATTATACACACCATCATATAAGACCCTTAAGTAGTAGGACAGCGCGCTTTGTGACTTGTACTTGAAAGTACAAGGGTCTGCTTCCAAAATCCAACAGGATGTTTTCTATGACTCCTAGTGTAGAGTCACACGTCATGTTTACTGATTCCATGTTGAGCTTATGGTCTGAGCACAGACCAATCCCAAGTGATTGCCATACTTCCTTGGGCATGACAATGACTTCTGCACCTTGGTCAAGGACACAGGTTAGTACACGTCCACCAATAGTGGTCATGCAGATGCAACGAAGTGCTGCAAAATGATCTGCAACAATGTGGCCATCATTGCTTCGCATGCATGAATCTTCATGCTGGCTTAACCATTGACTGGATGATGGGTGTCTGATAACTCGTTGACTGAGACCATGCCAACAGTGACTTGCTTGTTGGTAGACAATTCGTGCAAGTTCTTCCTGACATCAGGTGAGACTGCTAGAATATCCCTTATGGGAATAGTCAAGCTGACGTCCAGAATCTGATCCATGGCACATTGTTCTGTGCCCTTGTCTTCAAGCGGGCATGAAAGATAATATGTGCCTGAGGGTGCAGGAGGGTTTGGTGGTTGTGCTGTGGGGGTTGATGATGCATTAGTGGTTTTGGTTGCGGGTGAGGAAGAAATATTATTAGTGCCCACTATGGGTGCTAGTGATGATGTTGGCAAAGGAATTTTCACTATTTCAAGTCCTTTACCTTTAGGCAACAAGGCTTGTATCGTGGGAGAGACTATCTCCTCCTCAACAGTGGCCTGTTGTGATGCAGATGCTGGCCGTGAATGAGTTTCACTAGGGATTGAGATGCCATTGAAGCAGACACTTTTTCTTTTCGCACTGTTCTTGATGCTATGCTTTTGATCAACCTTGACTGTCGCAAAAGCTAAAGCCTGTTTGATGCACTTGAGTTTACGCTCATCTTTGTCTGGTTCAGACTCTGAGTCTACAACTGTATGGACAAACACAGAGGGCTTGACTTCCATTACACAGTCTACTTTGGGCAATGTGCAATACCATAGTCCAACATGAGCGCTGCTGGTTGGAGTGCTCTTTTTGCTTGCTAGGAAGCAATCAACCCTCTCTTTGAGCATATGCTCACACCTGTGAATGCATTCTCCATTGGGCAATATGAGCTTGTTGTTGTTGTCCAACTTACACTTTCCTGCTTTGATATACTTGTCACATTCCTGGCAACACTGGATATAATGCTTTGTACTGCCACAGAACATACAACAGTCAGGTGGATTCTGCATTGTGTGTGGTTGAGTGTATTCACACTTGGTAACTGAACCTTGCGTGGGCTGCTGTGTAGCAGGTTGAGCAATCTTGGGCAGGAGGTTAGTGAGGGGGGTGGTGACGGATGCACTCGCAGATGGCACTGATGCTGATGCTGTTGCAGGAAGTAAGAATGTTCCTGCTGCATACACATCCATAAAGGGATATGGATCTTGTGGATAATGATCTGGATATTTGATCAGTAGATGCGTGCATACTTGTGTCTGGGTCTCACTAGGGAGACCTTCTAGGAATATGCGGTCGCGTTCGGTGTTGCCTACTCTGTCTTTACTGATGAGTGGTTGCATAATTTTGCGGAAATTGCACAGATATGCACCCAGCTCTTCTGGCGAAGGCATGGGTAGTGTGGCATACTTGTGTGCAACTGCTTGTAGGTCCATGACTGTGTAGCAATGATCGCCTTCACAGCCAGGATACATTACCTTTATTTCAGTGATGAATGCATCATAGTCGCTGAGCTGTGCCTCTGGTAATCCTGCCCAAAGTTCCTTGTCATCTGGCTTAAGATAATGCAGGATGTTTTTGATGCAGTCATTGCCTATGAGGCCTACCACATTGGCTTCCTCTTCATATGCATCGATGAAGTTGATAAGCTGGGCTGTAGTTCCATCAAACTTAGGTGCTTTGTCTGAGCTGCATGTGGGCATGTGTAAGGGGATGGTAGACATTGCAGCTGATGGATTCAATGTTGGGATTGTTGGTAGAGGTTTGGGGATGGGGAGAGCAGATTACTGAACATAAGCGATGGGGATATTAGCAAGTGCCCACCCTCCTGGAATGGAGTTGGGTGCACAGGGCATTTTGATGGCTTCTAGCTTGATAGGCAATTCTTGCTTTGCAGTAATCACGCTATGGAGCTTGGATGATGATGCAGCTTGTGCAGTCTCACTAGATCTGGTTAGTGTGTCAAGTGGTGGAAGAGCTTTACTCTTGGTCTTTTGAGATTGCTTGGGTGTACTATGGTACGCTCCCAGTAAATTACCTCTGGGTGCATCGAGTGATGTGAAGTCATTGAACAACTTGTTTTTTTGTGGAATCTTTTGGAGAAGGCATGATAGGCAGAGGTGGTTGGTAACTTTTGCCTACAAGAAATGAGTATTCTCCACATGAGGGTTCTGAATTAACTTGCAGGCAAACATGCTGTGCTGGAATAAAAAGTGAGCTGTCAGGTAATGTTTGGATTGTGTCTCTGAATTGTGCAGCTGACTCCACACAAGCTAGTCTTTGCATGGTTGGTCTGAGTACCCTACCGATACTCTCAGAAGTGTCCCTCGCAGTGGGCTCCAGTTGAAGAAGAGGAATCTGGTCTGTGGGGAAAAGAAGAAAACTAAAATACTACAGCAACTTCTGAATGTGAGCTATGCTTGACCCAAGGACAGCTACTGAGAAAGGGGAAACCTCTCAAGTATGAGGGGAACACTAAGAATGAAGGGGACTTAGACACAAAAGCACGAAGTGCGAGAAGGAATAGATGTGAGGCATGAAAATGTGGATGTGCACAAGTAATGCATGAGTGCAGGTGCTGCTGCTATGAGGCAAGGATGATATAGAATCACTCCAGATGTGCTGGCTAGTGATAAGATGAGGTAGATGCAAAATGCGAAGTATGCAAACTCAGTCTGCGAGTTGCAAGCGGGAAATCAGAATTGAAGTCTCAGTTGACTAGTTACAGGTCATGTGTCAAGGTGTAAACTGATGATGAAGACAGAGATGAGGACAAAGGCAAAGACAATGACTTGGAGGAATATGAAGACTCAGAAGATGAAGGGCTGGAATATAGTTTTTCAGAGCAATGCTCCTCCTGTAAGGATTCTGCTTGCCAGCTCATTCTAAACCAAGCTCATTCCATCCTTTCTTCAGTCTACTTTCAAATATGTACTTAATCAGTCTGTCCTGTTGCTCACTCCTTGATCCAATGAAGGTCACTGTTCACCAGCCACAATGTCACATTTGTGCACTTGGGACCACTGGCACTACTATACCACCCTATCATCTATTTATTCTCATTTGTCTGCATCACACTTGTTACCACAGTTTTGATCACACAATCAGAAGTTTTTCATGAGCATGGCAACATTAAATGCATTTGTGTTCCAACAGATCATGGATTGGGAAGTTTAGTGCTGTGGAGGACAAAATGCTCAAAGGTAAAAAATCAATGCATTTAGATTGGGATGAGATGATGTGCAGTCATACAGAAACTGGGGAATTTTTTTTTGAGATGGACACCTCAAGCCCAGCAAAAGCTCCAACTGTGTAAGCACCATCTCCAAAATTCTCCTCTCTCTCATGATCCAGAGCACTAGGAACGCTACTTCTTCATCTGTCCAAACTGGAGGCTCCACTGGGTCAAGCAGTTGTGTGTCATTGTGTAATGCCTGATTGACTCTTATGCACACAATGGACATCATCTTCCGGATTACAGCCTAAGAATCTCAATACATCACATTCAAGGGATGTCAACAATAATATATGAGTAAGTGATCTGGCATTTGAAAGTTGCACACCCTTGCGATTTGGGGCAGGGGTGCTCTCTGTGGTGTTTATGTAAGTAATCAATCAAGCATATAAACACGGTTGACTTACATTGTTTTCATTGTTATTCAGTTTGTTGTGTTCATTGATATTCTGCATGCCACTTGTGTTAGATATTGGTGCGAAAGGACTTCACAAACATTTGTGATATTAGTCATCTGGACATTCCTGTATCCTGGCCTGCTCAATTTTCGTAGTGTTCTATCAGCTGAGACTCTACCCTACTATGCATATTTTGTAGGTAGAGAATATAGCTTTTGCCATTGTCATCCTACTGGGTGTCCCGTGGTGTGAGCAACATGTAAATTTGATGTGATCTTCCTATTAATCCGCATTGATATATAGTATTAAGCAATTGTGATGTTTGGATGCAAAAACTTGACCACTAGCTGAGACTCTTAGATTGATTCGTCGAATGCAAAAGCAGATGACATTCAAGCCTGCAGATCAGGAATATGATGCTTGATATGTATGCTAATACATGGGCATATAAGGGCAGCCCAGATTTCATAATCTTGTAAGATAAATATTAGGGGAGCTCAAAGTAAAAACGCCCAACGCCCAACCTCGTGATGAAAATTGGTATACCTGGAATAAATAGAAGTAAATACGGAGTAAATACAATCTTATATAAGCAAATCTCGATAGCAACACGGCACTCCAGCACCAGTGAAGTGCATGCAGCCATGGCTCGTACAAGTCTACATCACCAATATCTGCAAAATTACATCTCATATATGATCCTTTGAAGCATATTGCAGCCCACACAGACCCCGGAAGAGGCTGCAAAAGAATTTGACCTTGATATCACTTGCATTCTTGCTATCAGGCACTTTCGGTATCTCCAAGAAAGACCTCCAATGCTCAAAGCTGGCTCACTTCAACTTGCATGGGAATATGCACAGAATACAGCACATCACTCATGCTTTATCAACATGCTTCGTGTTTCACCTGAAGTTTTTTATGTTATTCTCAGTCTAATTGAAGATCATCCTATATTTCAAAACCACTCCAACTATCCACAGGCACCAGTCCGGATACAGCTTGCGGTCACTCTTTATAGGATGGGTCAATATGGGAATGGGGCATCTATTCAGGATATCGCCCGTTTTGCAGGCATTTCTGAAGGTGCTGTTGAGCTCTACACAAGACACTGTTTTGACGCAATCAAATCATTCCATGATGCATTTGTTTGTTGTCCAACTGCCGAGGAAAAGGAGTATGAGAAGCAGTGGATAGATAGTCCACTGGACATAAAATTACAAATATTACATACCTCAGATACTCTTGATGTTCATTGGAGTTGAGTCGTTGGGACCAGACATGGGGACATAGTGATCGAAGTGTTCCTCATCAGGGTCATATCCTGTGTTGTCATCTTGGACACCCTCACCCGTAGTTCTGAGCCAGTGCGTGTGACGTTTGTAACGATTAACAAGGCTACAAGCAGGTGGATAAGTCAGCAGACATTTATTTGAAATGTCATGCGGGTCACATACTAGTCAAAGCGTTTTTTCACGCAGTCGCCAACTGCATCTGGGTTAATGGCATACAAGTCCTTCAGGATTACTGACCCAATGTGCTTGAACACCGCAATTTTGGTGTCTTTCGACGTATTCTGGTGGTATTTCAGTGCTGCGATACAGTCGAGACATAGACAAACTTACTTTGTCCTTCTTTTTGCCAAGCAGAGTCTTCCTGTTCTCTGGCTTCTCAGCCTCGGTGAGGAGCTGCCAGGTGAGCTCAGTGGTCCAGTCTATTTCGCTAATGGCTGGACCCGCTGCTTTCTTGCTTCGCACCATGGTCTGGTGAGATGGAGAAATGACGACTGTCGACAGCAAGATGGGGCTGCAATGTGTTCTCGGTGCTTGCTGTGGGGAGATGATGTAATGTCATTTGTAATATAGTTTATTGTGGGTTTACCTTCTATTTATTTCTATTTATTCCAGGTATACTAATTTTCGTCACAGGGTTGGGCGTTGGGCCCCAGTGAGAACTGGCTATGCTCGGATAGGCCCGGAGATGCTGACAGTGGCTTTCCAATTTTGTACTATGTCAGGTTGTGCTAGATTCTTATCAATATACCCCACACCTTCGTAACCTTCGTATTGTATTACATTTCTCTGCACTTTCGTATCACAACGTTGCAAGGTTCACGCGATCGCAACTTAGCTTCGCTTCACAACACGCAAATATTGTATTGCAAAGCACAAAGGTATGTATTCATGATCTTGATCAAAATTCTAAGTATTAAGGCGTAGTCTAGTATGTTTCCGAGCTCTAGTTCTGACCCACTCGAGGCTACTCGATGTGTCTGCGTCTGCAGCAAGTACAACCATGGTCTTCCCCATAATGTCTCTTCCGCAACATGGTATCGTCATTTGGATGAGGCTACTACCCAGGAAGAAAAGCAGAGGATTCGATCTGTGAAAGCATTGGGCGTTATAGCGCTAAGCAATCTCCCCAACTCAGAGTCTTCTGATGCTGATATATCGATTTCTCGTGGTGCTCGTCGAGCAGATACACTCCGAGCCCTTACCCAATGCGCACGAGAGAGTGAAGGTTCCAATTCTAGGGCAGGGTGCCGCAAGCGCGCAAAACTTGAATCAATAGATGATGATAACATAGTATGTATTCTCTCTCAATGCTACCGTGACAATATTGAAGTAACTAATGATTATATTTGATACAATAAGATCTCACTAGCTGCCGCTGATGAACCCAATGATGATCCCATCCCCGATAACCCTCACATCCCCAACGACGATCCCATTCCCAATAGCCCTAACGTCCCCAATGACGATCCTGTCCCTGATAGCCCTAACATTCCAAACGGCGATCCCATTCCTAATATCCCTAACGTCCCAAACGGCGATCCCATTCCTAATATCCCTAACGTCCCAAACGGCGACCCCATTCCTAATATCCCTAACATCCACATCGACAATCCTGTCCCTGCTGAACGACACATCCTCCCACACCAGTATGCAATTGAGCGCAGAAAACAACCTTTGATCGATGTTGAGGTACTTGCACAGACTGTGATTCTGGACAAGCTCAGAGACTCGTTCGAATACATCATGCTGCTGAAAAATGCTACTCTAGAGGATCGTATCGCCAAACTCAATGAAGATGCACTCATGCGCCATCGTCATAGTTACAGAATTCACAATGGGGAGGCGACCTTACTCCTTCCCCACTCAGGTCCTTGGGTTCTCCATCGACTGAAAGTCTGGATCTATTCAATGACACATCTCTGGCGGCAATGCAACGGGTCACGCAGGCACCTTGTAACCCATTCCAACAAGTGAGTTCATGTTTACTACATCCTTGCCTTGTTTCAGAGTGCATATATTCATAAAAAGTATTCATTAGCAACTGCAATCATTGCATGATTGCTGCAAGACATTGGAGATGCATATCGTCAAGATTACGGCTGAGCGTGACACAATCCTGTACGTAGTAACTATATCTCTTTCATTTATTTTGCGTTCACTGGCATGGAATGATTAGTTCAAGCTTTCAACTGCTTGCAGGCGCTGTACGGCTTCCTGATGCAGATCCCTTCAAGTTCAACACAACTTTCATTTCACCATCACCAGGAGATCGACCGAACTCTGAGACGCATGCCGACATACGATTCTGGAACAAGTCTGATTACCTTACATGGCTCGATTCACATGAAGCACAACTCGGCAACCGCGGTAAACTACCATATCTCGAGCAGGAGGATGGCGGCCCAGTGCAAGATGACGAAGTTGACGCAATACGCAAAACTTTGCGTGGTGCATTTTCTGAACTTAATAACCAGGGACTTGCACCGATGCGCTGGGGCAACCTGACCACATCAGGTACTGACTTAATGAACAGAGTGATTCGTCTTTGTCTCCTTTACAACAGCTCGATCATTTGCCAGAATTTCCCCCGCATGCTGTCGCATCGGTCGCATCAGTTGCATCGGTTGCATCGGTTGCATCAGTCACATCAGTCACATCCGCTGTGCCTTTGCCACCACCTATCTCAGATTTGGTCCCAGTCGCACTAACTCTACCTGCGCAGCAGTCCGCTGTAGAGTGTCCTACTGTAGCTCCAGTGAAGATCGTGAATCCCTTGTACGTCAAAATATGGTATCTTGTTCAATGCTAACATGATTTTACAGAACTGCTCTCGCACTTGCAGCGACCCAAATCATATTGCCTCCCATGCTGCCTTATAACCCGTCGCTCGAGTCTATCCCTGTCAACTTAAAGAAAGAGAAAATCGCTAAGAGTGGGGCCAAGGCCAAGATGCGTCCTAGCCAAACCAAAAACGGACGGTGTGTATCTCTTTCGATTTGATTCATATCACAGTGCTCATTACTTGATACCAAGGAACTTGTGCGCCTTACGTTGGCTGAAACAAA
>QLOO01003441.1:0-19143 GCA_003313855.1 Suillus sp. MG131 | reverse complement strand
TTTGTGCGAGGAGCTGCAGGTCATGCTTGATAACCTAACCACAGTGTGAGTCACGCGATACAGGTTTATGCACATTTGAGTACCTCTTCGGACGAATCCGACAACGTCTTCAGCAACGCTGGGAAAGTACCATCATCCATCGCGAGAATCTGACAATCTCCTCAGTTTGTACATCCTCCAGGCAGATTTTAGCGTACCTTCTTCGGTGCTTTCTGGTGCAGCATTATAAGCCACTTCAGTGCAGCAACCCTAGTCTGCTCGTGCTCGCTCAAAAACTGTATTGTCAGCTCATTAACCGTCGCTTGATAATTGAACTGGTCTGCTTCCTCCTGCACGGGTGAAGGAGGAGTTGGAGCTGGTGGTGGCGGAGCACCCGGTACGCTATTCGATGACATGCGTGATTGAGGCCTGCTCGAAGATTCTGTGACGGTAGTTTGCATTGTCCCTGAGCGAGGACGCTGCGTTACGGTGGTCTTATCGGATGAAGAGGATGGTTGGTTATCGCCCATTGATTCGGGAGAAGAGGCGTCTCTGGACGGTGGCTGTACAGTTATTTGCCGTGGGGGTTGGGGAACTGGAGTTGGTGAGCTTGCTGGTGCAATTGACTTCTCTGCTGTGTTCTGTCGGGATAGGCCCTCCACTGGCCCGGGTAAGTTCTGGATGACGTTCAAAAGTAGCTTGTTAGTTCGGAGTGCAGCCGATTGGATCATCGGGACATGGTGCGCTAGATTCGGGAGTATGGCGGGAATAAGACGAGGCGTGAAAGGCACCATAACATCGGGCACAAAGGTCAAGAACTCGGCAAGCCAACGAAGGGCTGTAGATTGTTGAATTTCGTCATCTGCGCACGCAAGATAAGTACAATGCAGTGTTAGCTTAGAGAGAAACAGCTTACGTTGGTTGTCAAGTTGTTGTATGAGAATTTCTATTATGGCTGCATAGTCTATCCGCACACCCTGCCCAGGAATCGAGGCTGCACGAATATTGAGTAGTTTCAATGAATGTGTTTGAAAATCCCTACCTCCAGTGCCGCGATAGTCTTCTGATTTGTGCTCATCCTTCAAACTGTACTCCCCATCATGATCGTGACCAAAGTCACTCTCAGGGATGAAAAGTGCACGTTCAGAGTGAGACATCGTGATGTCAGGAAGCTTCTCATCTGGGCGTCGTAGATCGGAGGACTCAGCGTGTTCTTCTTTACGTTGACGAACCATACTGACGTCTCTGATTTCTCGTAAGAAATCAGCAAGAATGTTTTCTGTGGCTACGCGCACATCCTCGGTGGGGTCTGATAAGTACTTCCTAGATAGGTGCATTAGCGAGGAACTTGAGCCACAAACCTTCCGACTTACAGGAGGCCGTCTAGGAACTCTGGGAGGTATGTTATAAGTTCGAGCTCTGGGACCGAGTCGAGCACCGTAATCCATGATACTAGGTAGCTCCTTGTGAATGGACTGAGAACATATATCCTGTCCTGCAGAAGTGGAATGAACCGCGCGAGGGAGAATGCCTTCTTCTGCACATTTTCTCCTAGGGATCGATCATCGGGGTAAGCAACAAGTATACTCTGCTCCTGAGAATCGAAGAGGTCGCGAATCCTCTCCGTCTCAGGATACTGTGGAATATACACTGAAGCTGTCTCTGCCACAATATCCTTCAGAAGTCGATCAAGCAGCTCTGCCCCATTCTTGACCGATAGTTCTGAATCAGCGGCTAGCTGAGAAGTTCGGCTCAGTCGTAATGCAAAACTTGACGAGGAGCTACCGCACTTTACTGAGGGCGTCGAATATAGGGTTGAAATAAACAAGAACCTCGCCCTTGGATACCTTGGCAATGTTATACAGACATTCAGCGGAGAAATATCGTATTCTGTTTTCTGGATCCGTAAAGCATGCTAGCACGGGTTCGATGAATTTCTCCATGTACGGAGCGACGTCCACGCCGAGGGCAATGGCAGTACCAGCAAGGCCAATGAGTCCTCCGTTTCTGATGTGAAGGGGATTTGAGGGATTACTAAACATATCCACCAGCTGTTCAATGATCTGGGTTATACGACGTTGGTCACTTTGCTGGTGACATTCCCGAATCTGCCTGACAACGCTCAACGCATTACTATCAACTGCAAGTAAGTGTAATTACTTCTCTAGTTCCAGAGCGGCTGCCTTTCTCTTCTCATAAATCTTGTCTACGAGCTGCTTTGCTACAGTGGTGTCTGCAAGACAGTCACGGTGTCAAGTAGTCATTTGAGTTGTGAGCAAAGAACTCACCCATGACTCCCGTTGCCCTACAGTTTACAATAGAACAGACCGCACAGATATCAATGAGAAAAGCGGCGTCAAGCCACCTCTGGAAGTTAATAGGACAGACTGCGTGTACCTGGCCCCACCGCGCCGCGCTCGAAGATAGCAACGTCACGTGATCCTCCTGGCACGCGCAGTCAAATTATAGACGTTTTAACTCGCAACTACTGTTTTGTACTACATATCGTGGTGTGATTCAAGAAGAAAAAAAGCTGTACAGTAGTGCCGGATAATCTTTTGAACCTGCTGAATATGCTGAGCGAATCACTCAAGAGGTTAAATTATTTGATATATATCATCAGGAAGCTATCTTTGCAAAACATCTTCTAAAACAACACGTGCATTTTGTGCATCGGCACGTCCGCGGCTGAGCTGCATGACTTTACCCACCAGCTTATTGAGAACTCGAGGATTACCTTGGCGCACTGCTTGCGCCTCATCGGGAAGGGCTTCAATGGCTTCAACACACCACGCTCGAGTGGAGGCATTATCGTCTTCTGATACAGCCTCAAGAGAAAGTTCCTGTGCAAGAACAGAGGGAGCTGATGAAGAACGATTGGCGATGATATGCTTCAACAACGATTTTCCCGAAGTTCCTGGTAGTGATAGCTGATAAATATGACGCTGGACGAAAAGAGATGGCTTACCAGTAATCTTTCCATCCTGCACCAGGTCGATAAGTTCGCCTAGTTGCTCTACAGATACAGGATTATCGCTGAAGGTCTCTTTCCGAGCAGTCAACTGCCCAATGAGCTCGTGCGTCATCCTGAGTGTAAATGAATATGCACATAATTCCACAACCAGGAGAAAACCAAACAAACCAGTTGACAACGACTCTCGGGTCCCTCTGTTGCGCGAGGGAGTCAAAGTAAGCCACAGCGCCCTTTCCAAGTTCGCCATCAAATCCAACCTCGCGACCTGAGTCGACGGCCATGAGTACATCTGTATCACGCTCCGATAGCCCAAGATTCAGCAAACGGGCACGGGTTGCATCAGGGAGGTCCGGCATGGTCTTGCGAATGGTCTCAATGTACTCCTATACAAATTTTCAGGTGACATGAGCGGAATTACAACCAGGCTGTTACCTCGGATAACAGCAATGGAGGGATATTCGGGTCCGGCATGTATCGATAATCAGGGGAATCCGCCTTGCTTCTGAGATTGAAAGTTTCGGCCTTATTTTCATCAAATCCTCTGGTGTCCTGCGGCACAGAGCGGCCACTTTCGAGCAGCTCGATATGGCGAAAGACCTCTGAAGCTGTTCGAACATTAGCAACAATTAGGAATGGCTGCGCAGACAGTTTACTAACTGATCGCTATCATCATGAACTTTACGCTGTTGAGGTTTTTGATCTCGCAACGAGTACCATGCGGCTGTCCATGCTTGTTAACAGACACATTCACATCGCAGCGGAAGGACCCCTGAAATGAATCAAAATAAGAATGAATCACAATTATAGGAGACAGATGCCCCACTTGCTCCATATTGCCATCACTGGAGCCAACACATCGAAGGACGGCCTGCAATGTCCGAACATAATCTGCGGCCTCCTCGGGGGATCTACATAAGTGGACTAAGTTATCACAAGAGAGTGATATGATCAAGGTAATTCACCGCATATCAGGCTCAGAAACTATCTCCATCAACCCTGAGCCAGCTCGATTTAAGTCAATGAGTGATGTACGTCGAAGCCCATCAAATGTGGATTTCGCCGTATCCTGTGTACATTTCGGCTTCAGTTCATATTCATATACAAAACTCTATCCGTCTTACCTGTTCAAGCTGAATCTGCGTGATTCCCACTGAAACATCGCCTTTGGAAAGTTTTATATAGCCACCCGAGGCTAGCGGAGCTTGTGGAAAAAATAGGTTGTTGCTGTTCATACTCTACTACGGAATTGTGAATTGAGCGTACCGTAACGCTGAGTTATCTGATATCCTGCCGGGAGGTCAGAGTAAAAGTAGTGTTTCCTGTCGAATGTTGAATGGTAATGAACTTTCGAGTTCAGTGCTAACGCCGTTCTGACTGCTAACTCTACGCATTTGGGGTTCAATGTCTGAAACGCGAGGTCAGCTTGCATGCCGAGAAAACGGGTGAGGTAAGCCAACTGGTAGTGTTCCAGGGAATGCAGAGTCGAATGCGGACACAGTGGTATTGGGTGTCTCACCCGGACGAGATGTGAATGAGTCTGTGCACGTTGAATGATGTGAGAACGTAGTTAATAGACTGGAGAGACGCACCTGAGAAGAGCTTGCGGCGTGATTTGATCTGGGCATGCACTTCAATACCTATGACCACTTGCCAGTCGGGCCACCGTTTGTCGTAGATTGCTTCGCGAGTATGGATTTGTCGTGGACGCCAGAGCTGGTGCAGCTGTGCAAAGCGCCATGGACAACGTCGAACAAGCATCAAAATAATGACTTTCCTTTCTAAGAAAAGTGCTCTTCAATTAGCAGTTGATCATCAATATCACGGACCGTCAGCGTCAGGTGCAGCTTGAACCAAATATATGCAACCAGGCTGTTCAAACCTGTGCGTTAGCTGATTCTCTCGTGAAATGCGACTTGCTGAAGCGCTGATATGATCCTCATCCTTGTCGCCGTCTAAGGCCGCTCGTTCTAACCCACTTATTCCATCATCGCATCATAAGCATTACTACTATGCCCGCGAATCTCCATTCGAACCTCTGGTCGGTGATCCGACAGGACAGCATCAGCACTACTGTTCGGGAGGATGACGAAGAGCCTTTCCTCCCGGTTTACGAACCCCCTGTGGGAAGCAAAGTGTAACTTTGTGCTTCTGAGTGGCTTCTTTCATTGCTGATTGATTTGTTCTATTCTTTATCCTTCGTGGGGTCGTTTATCTATGCGGTGTCGATCACTAACAGTAGATATTGGGGACCGCCTCTCGCACTGGCAAGATCGACCACTTCAAAGTGCGTACGTATAAATCTTTGTGGTTTCGTGACTGCTAATACTAATAGAACCCCAGTCTCTCGGAGTCGTTTTTGCAAATGGACACACAGGAGACCGTGGTATATACCTACAACTTACAAGCTGAGTGTGCTCCCCTGCAATTCTCTGTGCTGTACGTCATCCTGTCACATTTCCTCGTCGTCGTGATTTACCTGAAAACGGAAAGCGTTGAGCCTGAAGCAGATCAACCAAATCACTATACCCTGTCCCTTTCAATGAAAGCTGGTCATGTTGAAAGAGCGCTCTGTGCTCCTGTCACCCTCAGACTATCAATAGATCCCCGGCGGCTGGACTTCTCTGTTTTGTAAGTCACAACATGCTAAACTCAACAGGATGGCTCACCTCCCTATCAGCATCTTTCCTCCACGAACATGTTTACCAGCTGGTTGTCTCTACCACCTGCGCGTTTGGCTCCAGACTGCAGGCATCGACCACCGATTATTTAGCGATAACGATCTTTGGGTTGGGAGAGACCCCGACTTTCGATCTGTCGGAGACGCTTCGTTTGCTGTACTGCGAAATGCAACACAGGACATGCTAATATATCAGGGCATCGTAGGTCGTGCGCATGTAAGCTTCATAATAAGGTTCGTTCTTTCAGCATAACATAAGACCGTAATTAATATTAATTACGTAGGTGGAAGCTCGTAGAAGTCGGCCTATACAGTCTCTCCCTAGAGTACGAAGCCGGAGGCGCCGGACGAACACTCTTCGAAGATTACTACATGAGACTAGAGTGCGAACCACAAATCGTCACATTCCTGATCTAGTACGTTCTCCTTCCATAACGTCCATTCACAACCTCACCAACTTCCCTTAGCGCCATACCTGTAACTTCAACGCCCCACGGTGCATCCCACCGCCTCCGCTGCTGGCTCCGCACACCCTTCGTATCGCTTTCCCCCGCCTCCTCCGCCGTCTCTCAGTCCGAATCCTACATCTACCAGCGTATATGGAAATCGGACGATTTCAAGATAGGCGCTGGCCTCAACTTTGAAGCACTAGGATCAAAACTCGTGATGGGCGTCCGCGATCCCGATTCACCGCGAATAGAACGTGACTTTCCGTGTTTGAACCCTAACCGACAGCGGAGCTCTCGGACACCTGCGAATGCAGTTGGTAGCTCGCGATGACATTCTCTGTCACACAATCGTTGATCACAGGCCTTATTTATGAACCATGATGTATGCTTCTCATCTCACGACAGTTCCAAACAAACGTTCATGTTTATTTCATTTATTTACTTACATCCCACGTCTAACTTTGCGGAAAATTTATAGTTCATACCTAAGTTACGATACAAAATTGTGTCTTTGGGTTTTAAAATGCTGAAATACGAAGGAAAAATATCGACGCTGCCAAACTCGAGTGCCAAGGCGAAGAGTGATTTAAGTGAAAAATAGCACGGACGCTGGGGGTGAACATGCGACAATAAAAGTCAACGGACATAAGTGTAGCACTCATCCCACTGTACTGCGCTGTTGAGGTCTGAACGTTGCCCAATGTATCTCGCCATGTGCTTCGGTCCCTGTAGAAAAATGGATAAATAAACCAAACACCTGCAGGATAGCTATGCCAATGAAGACTGGGCTGTTGTGTCATGACAGCTGGTCTGTGGCCCCCAGAACGAGCAAGCTAGAGATTGTTCAAGGGACCAGCACCGCCGTGAGGCGACCTCCTTTCTATTGCGCTCCCGTGGCGACAGCAGCGTTTTCACCAAGGGGAAGCTGAGGTGTCTTGATTTCGTTGACAGCCCTGTTGATAGGAGCATATAGGCCATTGGTTTCACCATGTAGTGTTGCACTCGAGAATGACAAGCCTGGAATACCATTCTCGCTATCTTGTGTCGTCTCCGATCTGCTGAGCGCGCAGCCACGCGAGATCAATGGTAAAAACATGCGAAAGAGTGTGTACCAACCGTCTCTTCTTGTTGGGCATATCAGGCGAGGTATTGCTCGACTTGCCCGATCCCTTCACATACATCGTGATGCAGGTCAGTCATGCTCAAGCAAACTACCCAAACCACCCACTTTGCCTGTTTTCGGGCGTTTCAGCACTTGCTTTGGTTGTCGTTCGCCTTCATCAAACACATAGTCGGGAAGAGCAGAACTAGTGAAATGAGTGAGATTGGAAGGGATGACTTGCCGCATCAAATTGCACGACCTTTTGATGTTCCGCACCACAATACCCATCGTATCCTCATCGTACTTCTCCCACATCTTGACGAGCTTGGTAAACTCGGTGGTCGGATATGATATATCGAGCCTCCGCGGGCCCACAGCGCCAACTTAAAAACATAGAGTATGATGAGCCACAGACGTTCTGCATGGAAACTATGCAGAGGCCGAGGACGCACGAGGCTTGGGTTCGACAAGAAGTCCAATATAGAAGGTCGTCGAATGCACTGTACTCGCACCGTCGATGCCTTCAATGTCAGCTTGTGTTCGCTTGGCGATGACGTCTGAGATCTGTCCCTGTGCAACCTGTCTGACTTCCTCTTCCGATATACAATGTAAAACTTGATCAAAGCCTTTGATGAATGGATGCGCAAGAATCAGTGAATCGACGTATTCAAGCTTCATGACCAATTGCCGTATCCGAGACTCGACGGTTCCTGCCCTAGACGTGACTTGCAGACTTGCCGAACGTACGACGAAAGGAACTCTTACCATTTGATCTGCAGTTCTGCAGTGGCAGTTGATGCGATAACTTGAAGGTAATATCGATACTTGTGGAAAAAGTCATGTTTCTGGAAAAGTTCTGACCAACTTGCTGTCCCGACGATGACCTTATCCACAATGTCTGCTCCTATACGACCTTGAGAATACCACAAAAGACAGAACTACAAGGAAGACACTCACCTTTCTTGAACTCTTCGGTGACAATCATCTGTGTGGATGCTGTTACATTGTGAGTTGAGCACATTGCAGGATATGCGGGTGTAATGATAGGCATCCTATGTGATCGATCTGCAGGATAAAGCTATGGAAAGTAGATGAACAAAAGTGCCCAATTTGCCAAAAGGAATAAAGCATACTTTTGGATTCCAAACGCGAACTTGTAATGGTCCTTCTTCTATTTGTTTCAGCAGCACCGGTTGGGGCCACGACCTAGATATCAATAGCATACACGCACACAAAGCACTTCTATGAGCAGGCGCACCATTGGTACATGATGATGAAAAATCTGCTAACAATCGCCCCCGCAGTAGCATTGGGATATAATTGACATATTCGAGCGACAAGGATTGCCCATGCAACACCACCCAAAAACCCGTTTACATTCGAGTAGATGGCCCTCCCTAAATGCGGTGCATCAGCAAAGTACCTCACCCAAAATGATAGGAGAGTAACTCACGTTGGGCCCAGAGCTTGATGCATCGAAGTGAATCTCGATAGACCTCAACATGGGGCACCAGACGTAAAATTTCATCATTCACCCGTGAACCTACACACACATGAGTATTGGTGAACAATACAAAATGCAGGACCTACCTCCAAGACTTCGTACACATCGCTCATCTAGATTTCGCAAGAGGTTATCATCCTTCAGTGACAAATCATCCGGTATAGATGATAGTGCCAGACGAGCCATCAAGAAATCTAATGGTATTCCTGATATTTTGGTCTTGATAATTGGAACGTACGCTTCCGGCACACCCTGATCATCATCATCAGTCCATGCGGTAGAGGCCAGTATTGTTGGACCAAACTCACCGACACTTCCGTAGCATCCTCTAAACCTTTAAGTATACCCTCGAACTTGTCGAAAAAGTCTTCGCGAGATACATGTTTGGGAACAACGCAAAGAGTATCAATATCAGACCCAGGTCCATGAACCCCAAGACGGTATGAACCGAAGGTAAATATTTTCCCCCCAGCAGCGCTTGCTGCTGCTTCTGAAAGTCCGCGAGACAGGGACACCTCATACACAAATTTTTTGACGGCGGCAGCTACACGTCCGAGCACCGTTTCCCTGCAAAAATCGAAAGCGACCTTAGCATCACCTGCCTCTCCAAAGGATGCACTTGAAAAGGCTAGACACGGGGAACAATCCAAGAACCATGAAATGCGTATGCAATGATCTTCAACGATAGCGCAGCGCCCACGAGGTTCCCAGCGAGCCGGATGTTGTCCGCGCATCGATGTTCAATGAAAGCGAAAAAGTATTGATCCTACCTGAGCCGGGCCTCCTCCACACTCTCAAAAGTATTCTGTCTTCTCAGCTCCTCCATCAAGGTCGCTGTGACCTCCTTTTCCCTCTCAGTTGATTCAGCCGTCGAGATTGGCGGTGTGACCCCAAGAAACCTAGGATGACTGTCAGCTCGATGATTAGATGGATGAGGCTTGTATGTACCCTTTCTCTGTGGTCATGATTGCGTGAAGTCGAGACGGAAACAAACTTGCGGCTGAACTTGGTCAAACGACTTAATCGTGTAGAGTTGCGGGTAATGGAATTGAAATCACCCGCCACAGCCTGCTTAGTCATTCCCGAACATTCGGCGTTCCATTGCACAACATCGTCAAAGCATCAATTGGGCAAAACTCTACACTCTAAGGGGTAGTATGTAAGAGTAAGGGTATATATACTACCATAACTCGGAGGCACTGGAAATATACGTATGATATACGCTATAAACAATACAATATAAGAGTCAAAGTAGCTTCCCGATTGATCCAGGTAAGGAGCAGAAACGCCCAGCGATCTATCGATCGTCGGAAGAATAGTTGTGAAAAAGTACCACGTTACATTGAAGAGGACAGATGAAGAAAGCGTGGATAGAAAGTAGGAAAGTATGTCCGGGAGGCTCAGAATTGTTCCTTGCTTCGAATATATCCCTTCTGGACGTGTCGCGTAGCTTTGAAGTGAGTGCGATCCTCTGCGCGCTTGAGGGCCCATTTACGGATATACCATGCAATCAAGGCCACAAGGAGGATGCCAGCGATGACGCCTAGCACGATACCAACTATTTTACCGGTTGAAGAACTACTCGTCGACGACGGCGAGGGTTCGGGAGGACTGACGGGTGAACCCGATGGGTTTCCACCGAATGGCCAGTAGTCTCCACCAGCAGGGGGGAGAACACAGGTCAAGGCGTCTCCATTGGTGTTATCCAGGAAGTCTGACTGGGTTGTGCTCTGCGCAGTGTTGTTGATATCGATAACAAAGGGTGCAGGGGAAGGTGTTGGATCACCAGTAGTGCAATTGGGACCCCGTGCCCCAATAAAAGATGTGTTTCCAATGAGAACATTATTTTCTACCGTAAAATTGGTTGCAGATGAAATGGCAATGCCGTAGCTGAATGCACCAGTGAACTCGTTGTTAAGCACTGTCCCGCCAGTGCTGACGTTGTTGAGATACTGATTCCCGAACCAGGTTCGGGGACCAATTGCAATTCCGATTCTGAAACATTCTTGTCAGCACCTTGATGTGACATGAGAAAAAAGGTGATTGCCCATACTTGATAATGACATCTTCGTTATTTGTACCCTTGGTGGCCGACCCTGTATCAGGGCTATCGGCGAACCCACCGGCAATGGTATTGTTGGTGACCACAACTCCCTTATAATCACCGCTATAGGGCGATACGTCTACCATGTTGATTCCTCCAAGCAGTGTATTCTGCGTCGCCGTGAGGGACCAACAAAAAGGCATGACACATGTACACTTACAGTTTCGACCCAGATCGTATTGTTTTCAACGCGAGTCCCAGGAGAGCCGAAGAGTACTATGCCCCCATCCGTCGGATTATTGACCATGTTGTTACGAATAATGCTATTTGAGCACGCCACACTAATACCGTCTGCCCACTGCTGGAAAAGATCGGATCCCGCGGGTCCAATATCATTGTTCTGGACGGTAGTATTGCTGCAATTCAAAGAACCCTCAGCGACGTGGAGACATGACCAGCTCCTGGGGTCATAAGAATGTACATATTCGATAAGCTGGCCCGAGTTTGGACCGCCCATTTCAATATTTGCGCCTCCGATGGTGGGAGGCGCGCCAGCCCGCGCGCCATTTATCTATAAGATAAGAATTAGCGCGAGAGGAAATGTGAAAACGTCTATGATTTACCTGCATGTTTCGTAACCTCACTCCATCACAATTAGCGCAAGTGCCATCGACGGCCGTTGTGTGGCCGGTACCATTTGAGACAGGGCCATTGACCACTAAGACAGCTCTACTGTCATCAGTGGGATAACCGAGAGTGCTGATCTCTTGATTGGGTGATGCGAAAAGAATGGGAGCCTGTATGAGGTATTGGGTGCTTGGACAGAGGTTCAGGACATAACCAGAACCAGAAGAGTTGAGAAGGGTGTTTAGGCGGTCTGTAAGGGTATTAGATGGGTCAGCAGGTTCGCAGGTTGAAGCTCGAGGCACAGCCAACATCCTGTAAAACTTCGTGAGCAAGGAAGCAGGGACACAAAGTGGCTCATACCTGTGGAGATAATTGAGAGGCATGGCGAAAGAAGTCTACTTATTGCAGGCGGAGTCGCAATGAGAGGCCCAAACAATTGGGAGGACAAAAGGTGCGACAAACGCCAGGACACAAGGCTGTTGCAAGGCAATCGTGAAAACGTGAAAAGATTTAAGGAGTGGAGCAAGCAACTCAACCGAGCGCCCTCAAGATTAGTACAAGTTCAGAGCCGAGGCAAGCACAGGTAACGCCGCGTCGAAAATGTCATGATTGCCTAATCCAGAAATGTCGTAGTTACGGTTCTTTAGTTCATCCCACAACCACCTCGTGAGCCAATTTACCACCAGTTGAACACTGATCCTGCTTGAAGCCGCAGGACAAACTGACTACGCTGAAGATAACTTTTGATAGGCAGTCTGGACTCGGACCGCTGCTACAAGCGGAAAGGCTATGCCAGTGCTCAACGTGCAAGAGGGCTGAGCCTGAAATCTGTCACCGGGCCTTTTGAAAATGTCTATTCATGTCTATGATAAGCCCCAGGGGCCCTATAGCATAATACAATGCTCAATCCATTCGAACGTTGGACGTTCGAGCCGGCATTAAGTGGACTTGAGATTGTTCATCACGGATTTAACAGCAGATATCACAGCTCCGGGCCAGCAAGGTCCCTATCAGGAGTCGCACTGTCTTGGCTTTCACATCAAAAAAACGGGGACCTCCAATCTAACCGATGTCCCAGTTTTATACAGGCGTCTCGAGAGTCGAGATCGACCCAGTAGGCACCGAGCTACTTCGAGTTGGTATCCGGGCCCCTGTAGAAACTTGATTTCAGTAGGCAGAAGCGGCCCGTCGTCATCCAGTACCTATGTATGTGCCTTCTTGACTGAAAATGAACTTCGAGAAGGTCCCATGGAGAAGATCAGCTGACAGGCTTCTTATCTTGGCTTTACGAACTTCTTGAAAATCTCTGCATTGCAGCTTGCAGCTTTTGAAGTCTGGGAACAGCGATATACAACAAACAGATGTGGATAGGCAAGACTACATTGCAAAACATCCTCACGAGTTCCGCTCAAATACCCCACGTCGTTTCAAACGGCTTCAAGTCGAGACGGTCCGGTAGGAATGAGATAATTATAAGCTGGTAGGCTTCTTATCTTTTGTTTCCGCATGTCGCTCCCACAATGTTGGTTATTAGTCTTGTTCGAGCACCAGATCTCGCAAGGGTCACTCGGTGACCATTCTGCTACCCCTTCCCAACACCATGGCTAAACTACTGAGTGTAGCACTAGGCTTCTTGAGCCAGCCATTCACTCATCTTTCCCAGCTATCGTTCTTAGCTGATCCTGTCTGGATAAACAATGGCCAGGTTATCACCTCGGAACTCTCCAACTCGATCCAAGAGACCCTCGATATCTGGAACATCACCGGACTGTCCGTTGCAGTTGTCCCGAGGTACGGCGAACCGGAATTCCATTCATGGGGAAACATGACAGAGGACGGCGACAAGACAACAGAAAACGTGCGAACTATTCAAGTGTCTTCTTGTATGAACTCTGAAGCTGCAATGTCCAGACATTATTCCACATGGCGTCTGTGTCCAAGGCTTTCTGCGCGAGCGCTCTTGGAATTTTGATGGATGACTATGAACATGGAAGAAACGTCACCCCACTTCCCTCCGCTCTGTCGGAATTTAATTGGCACACTTTAGTACAAGATATTCTTCCGGGAGAATGGCAATTAATGGATGAATGGGCGTCCAAGAAAGCAAACTTAAAGGACATCCTCTCTCATGTGTCTGGCCTGCCTCGGTGAGCTTGACTCAAAAAATGTCGCTCCAGCACAAGATTCTATTGAGCGTGAGCTAGCCATGACTACTCGTACGGACCATACGACAGCCCGAAAGATGATGTATTGCGGATGCGCTATCTAAGACCAGCTTTTGAACTCCGGGAACAATGGTCGTACAACAACAAGGTAACGCAGTCTTGACATGAGCGCTAAGTGCATCTTCATAATGTACGAACAGATGTTCACGACGGTCACACACATCATCGAGACCTACTCCGCACAAACATACACCTCTTTTGTAGAGGACCGAATCTTCACGCCTCTGGGAATGTCCTCTTCTACGTTCTCACCCGCAAAGGCAGGGAAGACCGGCAGATTCACTCAGGGATGGACCAGCAATGGCAGGCTCTTGCCTGAGTGTTTTACAGAAGAAATGGCAACGCTGATGGCCGGTGCAGGCGGTGTGATTTCGAGTGCCGTAGACATGGTAAATGCTTTTGCCTTCGTTCTATTCACCAACTGAAGACGTTTGTTATCCAGTCGAAATGGGTTGCAATGTGGCTTAACAAGGGTGTACACAACAACGTCACGGTCATACCACTATCTGTGTATGGAAATGCATCGCAATCATACTCTGTATCCATCAGCGCCTCACCTAATCCTGAGCTCTCGATTCAGGGGTATGGGATGGGATGGTTCCGACACTCGTACCTGGGTCACGATGTAACAAATGTCCATCCATTTTCGTGCATGATGACTGATGCCGGAGTATTAGCTTGTATATCACACAGGGTCGGTTCCTGGATTATCCACGCTGGCCTCATTCCTTCCAAATGACGACGTTGGAGTCGTCGTTTTTGCCAACGGCGGAGATAAAGCAACACCTGTGATGAATATTACCACCCGTATAATCGACGCGGCTCTGAACCTGCGGTCCAAACTGTCACCGCTGATGTCCGTTATCTTCATTTTCATTTCCAAGTCCCTTTCCTTTTACTCACCTATTACCGATTCAGTAAACCCAACACGCCTGAGAAGAAACCAATCACGCCTCCAGACGAAAACGTCGTTGGTTTGGAACTTGCACTTGAAGAGTTCTCGGGCACATACGCGAACGCTGGATACGGCCCCATCACCTTTTGCAGTCCTTCCGGCAGCTCCCTGTATTGTCAAGATGTGATATCCGACTTTGCTGCAGTGGATGCAGGAAAGTCGAGTGCTCCCCAGTCGCATCAGCTATTCGCGGCGTGGCCTCGCGTATGGTCATCTCATATTCGAGGCGTGCATCGGTCTGGAAATACGTTCATGGTGCAGTACACTTCGCTGTTCCCGGAAGGGTATGGGCGCGATAGTACACCGTTTGAGACATCGGAAATAGGGACGTCCGAGGTTACGGCAGAGTTCGTTGTGGAAGATGGAAAGGTTGTTGGGTTTGGCTTAGTCGGGCTGGTGGGTCAACTCACGGAGAGGGAGCGAACGCATACGACTGTGAAAGACCGAGCTGAGGTTTGGTTCGATAAGGTGATGTAGTGATTAAATCGTAATGCCGCTGACGCGCCTGTTCCCACCTCCTCACTCTCTCTGGTTAAACCCAAGACCCCCCACTTTCATTCGAGCACCAGGCACAATACTATCTCAAACTTTCTGCCCATGCATTCAATCAGTGTAAGGTGTCACAAAGCTTTCGTCGATACAGTTGTATTGTGAGAGCGTGCACTATCAAAATGAAGCCAAGGTCAGAGGACAAGCAAGCAGGTAATATACAACTCTTGCCTCATGCCTGATTCTCTCAAAACTCAGCTTAGGTTGTTATGTACATCACAAGTCTTACTCTGAGTCCTTCTCCCTGTGCAAGTTCTTGCTTACTTTTTGTCAACTTGTCAAATTGTACCAGGTCTTCAAAGCTTCATGTGTGCCAGATATGACTCTCCAAAATCTGCTCGCGATATCCCAAGTTTCATTGAGTTCCATGGGCTAAAATAACGGCTTTGGGGTTAGGGCTACGTTCCAGAACGGATCTCCTTATATGGGTTAGTGCACCCTAACCCTAGGTCACATCTCACCACACATGCAAAAAACACACAGCACCATCGAAAGTTATTGACTGCAAGGTAGAACTATGACTGCAGACATGTGCTGTTCTAGTCAATCAGTGTAAGGTGTCGCCATGACATGTGTGGAAGCTCAACATGTATTGTGAGGCCTAAAGTAGGGAAATAAAATACACGGGTGGTGACTCAATCCGGTGTCGCCCGACGTATCATTCACTGCTTGCAAGATTATGTAAAACATTCCCACACATCGTCTTGTAGAGAAATGACCGTTTCTTGCCAACAGAACCCACCTTAGGGAGGTGGGAATACAAACAAATTACCAAGTCAAATCCGGAATGATATTTATATTCTAGAGGGACAGCTTAGTGTACGATCTCATCAAGGCTGTGGGGTGAGTGCAAAGCAGTTCGAGATTTCATGGCTAACAACTTACCTGTTGAGCTTTGGCTCATTGTTTTCTCTTTCACCAAAGCCTTCCAATTTTCATCAAATGATCTTGCTACACTCTGCCGAGTGTGTACTTGCTTCCATGATGCAGTAGTTGACTCTCTGTACGAGTCCATCACAGTCGACAACTCAGATGTCTGCACCATACTTGCAGAGCATCCCCATCTTGCAGAGAAAGTCAGATCTTTCATATTTACATATCCAACAATCATGAGGTCATACCGCTGTCGTTTGGTAAATTTGCCTTTCCAAAGATGCTCCCCCCAACCTGAATTCAACAAACTTGATATATAGAGCGCATCAATCCATGTACTATGATAGATATACATACCACAAACCCAAGTCAACCCACCTACTTCTTTGCCCTCAACTGCGCCCTTAAATTCCCATTTTCCGTCTGCATCGAATTAAGCTCATCCAACAACGCAATCCTCTGCGTCTGCTCCGACATCCTCATCCCATCCACTTCTTCTCTCGCCTTCCTCAAAGCCTCTGTGCATTCCGCAAGTTGACCTTCAAGTTGCTTGCGTACCTTCTCAGGCGCTGCAGCAGCTTCTTCAGCGAGAGTAAGCGTCTTGGCGCTCAGCGAACTATTAGCCTCTGTGAGCTGTCGACACGTCTCTGCTTGATCTGCAGCGTGCATCTCCATCTCGCGGGACTCACACACCGCACGTTCGATAGCGTCTTGTAGGTCACGTATCTCGTCCATCCTACCCAAACAAGATCATTCAAAAACCCACTCGACTCAAAATAAGCGAACGAAGACTCACAGTGCGTTCTGCTTCGACACTAAAGAAGCATTCTGCCGCTCAAGCGTCGACACCTGCCGCTGATACGTCTCTAGCGCTGTATTACTGTCTTGTGCAAGCTTTTGAGCGCGTTCTGCGTTCTTCTTGAGTAGGTCGTGCGCTTGGGCGAACCGTATCAGTCTTTCGATTAGTGCTCGATCGTCTATGATAAGCGCTTGGACGCGCGAGACGAATGCTTCGACGCTGAATGTGCCTTTGCTGTGGTCTGGGAGTGGAGGACTAGTTGCTGAAGTGGGAGTAAGAGGAGGTTGGGAACGGACGTCATAGAGAGATTTGAGTGCACGGACGTCCATGTCAGAAAGGGTGGATTTAGATGGTGATGGTGATGATCTGCCTGGATTCGAGACCATGGAAGGGTTTCGGAGATGTCGTTTGCTGCTGAGTTTTGAGGCGCGGAGTTCGGGTGCGGGGAGGATGTTCCAGATGGGTTGGAGAATGGCGATGATGTCTGCTGCTTCACCTGTGTATTCGACTGGGGGGCCGGTAGGTATTGACGAGGCATCGATGAGTTCCTGGTGTTGGGATAAGTCTTTTCACGTTGCGAAATAATGGAATGTTACCTTGACTCGTGACTGCAGGGATTGGACTTCGAGTTGCGCATTGTCCCTTTCCAGGCGAACGGCATCCAGGTCCTTTGAGAGAGTTTCGTTCTTCTCCATGTGCACACGCAGCTCATCTCCAAGGCGCACATGCCTATCACTATGCCCCTGCAGCGCAGCCGACAACGTTTCAAGGTGTGATGCGACCGAGGCAAGCAGACCCTGCAAGGATGTATCAGGAAAAATCTGTATACCATGCAGCTGCATGACCGTCCGAAGTGTCTCGACAGCTTCATCAAACTCTGCTCGTGCTTCGCCACTAACCCTCGCATCATCCAGCTCATCTTGCAGCGCACCAAGCTCTGTGGACTTATTCTCCTCCATCACAGTTCTCTCCGCCTCCCATTCCTCTCTTGCATCCTCGAGCTCATCCCGTAGCGCACCAAGTTCCGCAAGTTTATCTTCCTCCATCACAGTTTTCTCCGCCTCCCATTCCTCTTTTGCATCCTCCCATTCCTTCTTCAGCGCTGCGATCACCTCGTCCTTTGTCCGCAGTTCCGTATCGCACTTTGCCTGTATGTCCGAGAGTGCGCGTTCCATTTCAGTCGCTTCGCCACTCCGCTCCTCCAAGACCTCTAACCGCCTCTCCAACCTCTCCACCTCCTTCTCCCTTGCAGCCAACTGAGTCTTGTCCTTTTCCCACTGCGCACGTTCCTCGAGTAATTCCTGGCATTTCACATTCAGCTCCTCGAGACGCGGAAATTCTTGCTCTAGTGCAGCAACAGTTTCCTCAGCAGTCTGAAGTTCCATACCCATCGTCGTTTCAACCTGTTCCTTCTCGAGACGGAGGTGAGATAATTCGCGTGCCATCTCAGCTTGTTTCTGGTTCGCGATGCTGAGGGCGTCGGTCGCAGCGCGGAGCTTGTCTTCGAGCGCGATAAGGTCATTGACGGATGGTGGGGCTTTGGGAATCTGTGCATCGGCGTGGCCTGCGAATAAGTGTGCACCATCAAATCGCGCTTTTGGTGGTGGAGAGGTAGTCGTGGCAACTGAGCTAAATGCTGAGCTCCTATTGGGGGTGTTCAAACCCGATGCATCCCCACTAGGCGTCATTTTTCTCTCCATCTTAGCGACAGAGAAACCAAGCACGCCTGCGCGATGTTCCAAAAGTTTTCGTTCGACTTCGCTTGTTCGTTCTGAAACACGCCAAAGTTCCGTCTGCGCAGCGCTGACTCTGCGTTCTGCGGCATCTAGCTGGTCGTCTGTGGCTTTTGAGACTTTCTTGTGCGCAGTGTTGACTTTTGAAAGAGATAGAGCTGCATCGCGGATCTTTGTTTCTAGCTTGAGCTTCCTCTGTGCTGCAGCGAGTCGAATCTTAAGAATTTGGTGTTCCTATAAGAACGGTTTATTAAATTTTAAATTTAAAGGCGCAGATCGAGTGAATAATCGAACCTTTTTGAGTTCTTCGACTTCTTCTCCACTCAAGATCTCGCATTCGCGGCTTTCTACGACTGCTTCGCTTGTGAGAAGACTCATGAGGAGGTCGTCTCTTATATTGAGTAATCCGGAGGTACGTTTCCATTCTGAAGCGGTAGACGTTCTTGGTCGGAGTGGGGGTAAAATTCTTGGAGATGAGGGACCTGGGACTGGGGTTGGGACTGGTTTCCGTAAGGGAGAAGTGACCCGGGATGAAGCAGGCGATGCCGGGCGGTCTGAGCCGTTGATGTCGTTACTGTTCCCAGCGTCTGAGACAGTTGCTACGGATGACTGTTTCTTGTTTTTCTTGATAAAAAGTCCCGGTGTTATCGCGT
>QLOO01003436.1:0-14515 GCA_003313855.1 Suillus sp. MG131 | reverse complement strand
GTGACGCACGCTCCCTCCTTTCTACCCCTACCCTTTGGCTTCGGCTGCGAGTCCAATAAAGTAGCATGTTGTGGATCACGAATTTTCTACGGGACAGTAAGCAGAGTATGATAGGAATAACGTGACACAACGCGCCTTGATATCGACAAAGTGCTTGAAAAGATCCGTCTGACCGAGAAGATACGAGTATCGCTTGACAGCATCCGTAATCTAAAGCGGGATGAAAAAGCTGCCTCCCTGCAATCGCATGCACTCACTTTCGCTTTGTCCATTTCCTGTCGTTTGACATGGAGTTGGCTCTCCACGGCCTTGCGCTTTCGCTTCTTTTGCTGCCTCTCTGCGGTTTGCTGAATTTTTGCCAGCTTTGATGGAGATGAGCTGCCGGCGACGGGGCTCTAATTGAATATATCAGAGGTTAGAACAGCAGCTGTCCAGATAGTTGCGCTACGCACAAGAACGGGAGTTGTGTTCTCTGAATCTGCATATCGGTCACTCTGGGTGCGGACATGCAAATTGGGTGGAGGCCCGGGTTTGGCATGTATGTATGCACACTTGGAGAGGATCTGAGAGCGACGGGCGATCTCCTGTGGGCTGGATTGAGAGAAGGCTGAAGAGATGAAGGTTGAGGAATGGAAAAGGACGATAGAGATGAACGCGATGTTAAGGTTGGTTTCCCATAAAGAGCAAAAGTCAAGGATGCTTACGCTCTATCTATCTGTTGTCAACATCTACAGGAGTGCAGACGTGCCTGATGCTTGGAGGCCCGTAGATGGGCGAGACATATTGGTTAGTCTCCCCAATTTCACGCTGGATAAGAAAACAGTCGTCGATAAGATTTGGCCAAACTTGGTATGTCATAAAGTTTTTCATCTATCGTTCACTCACTTCATCCTATCCGTGCAGCAAACCGGGCTTCACTGACACTGTTGCAGTCATTTGAGAAGCTACTGTCTGCACTATCATCCTACTTTATACAATGGCCTCCTCGGCCATCTCGTCCCCTTCCAATCAGACCCAGAAGCCTCCATCCGCACCAACACTTGTATTCTTATCGGCCGCCTGGGCCCTTCACTAGGGTACGGGGAGTGCTTCAAGATGGAGGACATAGGCTAACTGGTAGAGTTGTTTCTGCTGTCGTAGGTGCTACGCTGGATAAAGAAAAGTGAGTCCCCAAGGCTCATTTCACTACTTTAATGTGTTGATGGCTGGAAATATCCAGGTTGGTTCGCAATCAGGCCTTCAAAGCTGTTGAACTTTTTGTCAAGCGTTTAGAAGCTCATGCTGTAACCATGGTAGATCTTAAGTCTGTAATTCTGTTTGCATTACTTATACATCCTTTTTCACAGCCAGAAACAGCATCCACAGAAGAGGGCGGGGACGATCTCCAACTGGGTGGAAATAAAGCCCCGACTTCTATGCTCGCTGCGCAGTTCACTGAAGAAGTCGCTAACGAGGTAGGGCACGGCAGTAGTCATTTGTGGAACGACGATTTGATCGATATTCATGTTGATGAGGGAGATTGGAGTACAACCCTTTGAAAAACTTGCGAGTACAACCGACAGTCGATTCGGCATATCGCTGCGAGCCAGTTCTCCAAGTACGTATCATTTCCTCCATAAATGTTCCTGCTGATCAACGATCTATCCAATACAGCTCCTGACGAATGGGGCGCAATGTTATCATTTCGACCTACATCCCCCGACCCTTGGACAACCTCATATCCCTCCCATATCTCACGCACGCTCTCCCCACAACCCCGCAGATCCCTCGCGACTTCTACTCTCCCACCAGCATTCCCACCCGCTTCAAGCGCTCAACCAACACCAGTATCGTCTCCTCGGCCACTTCCGAATTCTGCTGATAATACACCGCAGACAAGTATGGCTGGGATGTCTAAGGAGGAGAAGGCCGCTGAGATGGCAAGGAGGAAGGCGGAGAGGTGTTCAGTGAGTGTTGTTTTAACGTATGTCACTTTAATCTTTCCCATAGTTATTGATTCAAGCCAGTTCGTTCACGGTACATTGCCCGTCTGTCACTCGAGATCAATGAACATAGTACTTGGCAGGATCCTGCCCACCACCACTACGTCAGTCGTGCTCAACTCATGAAGCTGATGAGGAAATCTTCCAAGTCGCCCACCTGTGCAACTGTGCATGGTTTGCGGCCATTGTTTTATTCGATTACTTCTCCGCCATTCTGGGTTTTGTCCGAAAAGGGTCGAACTGGTCTGCATCTGAACAGCATCAACGACATGTCAGTGAACTCGAGGAGCAAATAGAAAGCGATAATCGTGCCGAACAGCCAGAGGAGTCACTCAAGAACACTTGCGATCGCGCTGAAGAGCTTGAGTATCAGCTCTCTAAGCTCAAACAGGCATGGAGCTATTTCCCTCTCCGTCAGCTTGTGCTCACCAAACAAGTAGAGTCTCGTAAGTGCAAAACACGAGAAGGATGAGATACAGTCTCAGTCTCAACTGTCGGCTGATGGCAAAACTGAGTGGAAGGCAAGGCATGCAAGTCTCGAGCAACACTTATCCCTCCAAGAGCATCCCCACTCTGCCAACCAGGATCATGATGTGTTGCTTGAAGAGCGCACGTTACTCCAGTCTCAGGTCAGCTTCAACCAGGGCGCAATTATGTAGCTTCAGAAAAAGCTTGGTGAGGTCGCTTCAGAGTTATCGTCGAGCAACCATGTTCTTCAGAATGTTCATAGCGACCTAAGAGCTGCCAAATTCACGAGATACTTTCATCTCGAAGCTCAAACTTGCGCGCAGTGATTCGATGGACCGGGAGGCCGAGGCAGCTCAAGTTCAGAAAGAGGTGAACTCATCGCAGGAGAAGGACACAGTTTCGCAGCCCATTCTAAGGTAGTACTAGTAGAATGCCAGCGCTCATGCATGCGAAATAGCTTCAGTGGAGTCGTTACTAACTAGGTGGCGCTGACAGGGAACGTTTCAGTTTGAATGTCGCTTTCGACCCACTTGACTCCAGTATGTTATCAATCTATGGACTCTGCGTGATTTCATTGTTCCGAGTCCTGCGTCCGGGATCTCAAGAGTCGCACAACGTGATGTCTCACCGCAGTATTTCCCGCCAAGACTCAATAGCTCTTTACAGGTGAAGACTTGGCAAGCATGTCTTCAATGAAACGGAGGCTGCAATTCAATGTCACAACGAGGCTCTTAACAGTAAGCCATCCCGCACGCGCCACTTCCAACAGGTTAATCGACGAGACGGTTATAGATACGTTATTTCAGGTGTCTGGGATGGAGCACACAAGTATCTGCATCTAATGTCACAAGATATCGAAGGGAGAGATCTCCAAGTCGTGCTGGATGAAAGAATGGACAATAATTTGAACACAAAGTAAAATTGACCAGACTAATGTGAAGCTGTAATGCGAATTACAAAATTCTAACTGATTTAAAGAGAAGTTTGAATTGCCCATTCCGAAGGATATTACTATCCGAGAAGCAGGTAAGAATGATTCTTCGCCCCTTGGTGACTGGAGTAGTGCAGTGCGCCAAAGTGCGTGCCATAAAACCAAATATATCCCCAGGACAAATAGGGATGCGGCGCTCGATGCCATCCTGTGTCAGAACAATATACCCACCCTCCCAATCCCCAAGAGGAATAAGCCATGTGATGGAGTTGAGATCGTCATTCCAATCAACGTGAACAATCTCACTGGTCCCTTCCTTGATCGCAAGAGTGAAAAACGCTCCATCAAAGTCAAGAGCACACCTCTTCAAGATTGCATCCCTCACAACCTTATTGTGGGTCTTGATGAATCTATGTGCCCTAAATATGATTGTTAGCATTGCAGTATGTTTTGATTATAGGATGACGCACCTTCGCTGACGCTCAAGTTGTTTCGGAGCATAATGTGCAAGCAGGGCAATAATTTTGGGGGCGACATGGCGCTTCACCGCAAATAGTAAGTTGTCGATCGCTTTCAATTCGGCAGGACCTTGGTTTTTAGTTTCGCGAGTGACCACTGCGCGGGGCTGTTGAACCTGCCATATCCCAAAATGGTAGGCAGGTGTGGTGGAGCGGTTGGATTCGCTGCGACTGGTGTAATGATGAACATTGAGAGACGGATCATTGAGACCATCCCAAGCTTTAACCAGTGCTTTCTGGCCTCTCGCAGTGATTACACTGGAAAATCGAGCAGAGAGGAAAGGAGGGTGCCGAGGGCGCTTGGCCTCGGAAGCATCCTTGGGAGGAAGGATCCAAAAAGAACCTGGGGGGTCATAGAGAGGCAGGTCAAGGGCAGAAAAGCCTCTAGGGTACTGGGCTTTCAAGGCTGCAAGGACCACTTTTCTGTCCTTTCTGGAGCGCACAAAATTACTGGGATAAACCCGTATTTTTTCAATAACTAGTTCATATGCGCATTGATTAGATCTGGATCTGGCTGGCTATTAAAAGCCCAGAACATGGGACTCACCACGGTGTGCATGGATCCAGGCTAAACGTTTTACCCTGACCTTCTCGAGGTAATATTGTTTTTTTTTAGCCTTTGCTTTCTCACTGGGGTACCCTTTATGCGAGCGTGGTGCCTTCCCATATAGAAGTGGCTTTAGCTTCCGAGTGCAGGCCATGGCAAGTGGTGGTATGCGAGTTATTAACAGTAGCCATGTAGCCACAGAAAACGATTATGTAAGCTTTGTTGGGGATGCCTCGCTGGTCCTCATTGTTGTTTTCTTTTAGGTTACTGCAGTGCTCCCAGTGCCATGGGGGAGGGTATAGACTGTCATTTAAGCAATGCACGCATACGCCCCCTTGGTTCAAGACAGCTGGACGCGGGTCTCCTACAACTACTAACTATGGTGCTTACATTGAGTCATGTCCTTCACCGAGGTTGGTTATGAATCCCTTAGGCAGATCTTTCTATGCTCAAGTATGCCAGGTTACGCCTTGTCCAGTTGGGATGGGGGCAGAGAGGGTTACGAAGGACGCGTGAGTTCTTGTGGTTTTTCGTTTTTGAACGATGCTGATGTGGTGGGGAAGCAGCCATTTCTGATGCCTATACGCACGCCAAAATCTCAACGCCCACGTAAACCCACCAGACCCACCACCACTGTCCAGACTACCATCGGCAGTCGCCATCCCACCTCAGCTCCCGGCATCACACGCAAATGCACAAAGCACGTCAGCAAATGCTGGCGTGGCTTGAACGAATGCGAACAGCACTCGAGAGGAGACAGGAAGAACAAGGGGAAGAGATTGAAGAAGTGAGAGGTTGAAAGAAGGAGAGGAACGAATGGGAGGAAGAGAGCAGGAGAAGAGGAAGATGATGGTAGGAATGATGATGCCACCATCTCCAGCAACGACGACGCTACCTTCTCCAATGTGTCACCCGCATTGACACCAGCACCAGCACCGACAACAGCTTCTTCTGCGCAACTGAAGACAACGTCAACGGCACTGGTACCCACATCCACCTCACAGACAATGCATCATGTCGCTCCCGTTCATTCGACATCAACCGAATGCAAACCGAGCCCTGTGCACCATTGGGCATAAGGCCATGCAACGCGTCAGCAAATGCACAATGAAGCAGGGCAGGTAGGGGAGAAGAGGAGACAGGTGGAGGAACGGACGCTGCACCAGCCACACCAAATGCACCAGGATTAACGCTCACCATACCAGAATCGCCAATGCCAACGCCCACCGAGGTATACGTACCCACACGCCGTGTATCAATGCCCAACGATGTTAATGCCCACGTCCACCTCCAGGACAACACAACACGACGGCCCCAACTACTCAATGCAAACAAGGATACCACCCAAGCCCTCTTCATCGGGCATACTGCCATACAACATGTCAGCAAGCGCTGACGCGGCACGAACGTGAATGCGCGAGGAACGAGGTCAGATAGAGGACAAAAGGAGAGCAGCGAGAGGAGGAATTAAGAGTTGGAGGTAGAGTCAGAAGGAACTTGGAAGATGAAAAGGCAACAAAGGAGCCGGCATCGCCAACTCAGCAAATGCTCTTTGCGAATGGCAGAGCACGAGCATGCTCGCTTCCATCCATGCCATGCAGACAAAACGACCAAGGCGCTCAGACTTTGGAACCGAGCTCGACGACTCATCCAAACACGACGTTGCACTTACAAATTGGGCCGATGCAATGGTATTTTCACAGAAGGTATCATTCCCGGCTCGAGAGTTTTCAGCACTTCATTCATCCAATCCCGACCCATGGGTCAGTATCCACAGACGACGACACGGTTCAGCACCTTCATTACTCCTTTGATTCTTATCCTAAGCCACCCATGCACTACACTACTTACAAGTTTTGCGTCTTCCCCTTCGGATTTCCGTTGTCTTTTTCATCGCCATGGGCTTCTCGTCGGCCTTTTCAAACCAATGCAGTTGAATGCTTCAATGACCCGTCGGGGCGTCACCAGTTCCAGTTCTGTAGGTCTGGTTGGAATCCCAGATGCAGGTCGGTACTCTTCTATTTGGATCGTCACTCTGCTTACAGCCGTTCCAGTGAATTATCAGATGGCAGCCAATATCAGCTCTACCAATCCAGTTGGAATCCTAGGCGCAGGTCAGATCTCCTTCATTTTGATCCTCGTTCTACTAATTCAAACGGATGTATTAACAGGAGCGAGCGGGTTGTACACAGCCTTGAACCTCCAGGACCTCAGTATTCCATACTGCATCATCAAAGCTCGAGGCAAAGTTGGAGGAAGGCTCTTTACATTCCAATTTCAAGATGGAACTGGATCGCCTCGCAACTACTTTGATATTGGCGTGATGCAGTTTGCGAAGATCAGTTCGATGCAGCGAGCTATCAACCTCTTTGACTACCCGCCTCTCAGCAAGGACGGCATCTCTCTCGAGACGAAGGTCAAGCCATTCTATTTCGTGGGTGGCGGGAACAGTAATACCCCGTACTCTTACAATGGTGTCACAGTGCAGCAGAATGCGGTGCCCAAACTTGATCCCACCCATCACCAGCTATTGCTGGACTAATCATTCGGTTACATTACACAGCAGTGACTGAGGGCTACTGAGGATTAACGTTAGTGATGGTTGTCATTTTGAGCGACACAACATTCAAACTTGTGTACCGTCATTCTCCAGCTGTGGGTCCATCGATATTACTCCAGGGCGCCTGCTCCAGCGGCTGGCTGCCACTGTCAGCCTATTTCCTACACCCCGCAGCGCAGGCTATCCAATCCAGTCCCCTGGGAACGAGCTCACTACAGATGTTCTCATTCGGTCAGCCTACGTCGACGACAGTATTTGGTTCTGGTAGCAATGCCATTGCTGCATCAAAACCTGGGGGCCAAAGGAGCAGAGACTGACTCAGAGATGCCCAAGTTGTCATTTGGCCCACTCTTTGGTGGTTTAGAAATTAGCATCTGGCTTTAGTGCTCAAGCCAGTTCCAGGCTTTGGAGGACATCAACATTTGCCATTGACCGCGGGTAGTTCCAGCTTTGGTGTAAACCAACGGCATCTCGAACAATATCTTTGAAAAGTCGGATCCAGTGCTCCGCAGCCCAGTAGTGATGCAAGCAAGTCTACATTGACTCCAAAGAATTTATTTGGCAATGCTACGTCGAGTAATACATTGTCTACAACTCTTCCCGGTGCCCGACCAATGCGGCACTTTGCGTTTGGCAATGTGTTAATCAAACCTGCAGATAGTAGTGCGCAGCCATCAAAAAAAGTCCTGCATATCTTACCTAGGAGGACAGGAGAACTGCAGGGCGTCTCTTACAACTTGGACGAAGACTATTTGGCAGGTTCTCAGTGTCAAGATTAAACCTCCCTAAACTTAATCTCTACTCGGCGGTCTTGCTGGACCTCATGGCACCATAACTTTATACATAGACGGCAATATCAAATATCGAGTACAAATTGATCGCTTGTCCATTCGGGATTTTGGGATGCTGGGATAACACCAGTGGAGTTCTCACTTTCATAGCCCGAATCGCAAAGCACCACTAGGTGCGATTTCCAGAGTTTCATGTCACATCACTAACACAAAGCTACAGCAACTCCTTCAGACTTTCATCCTTGCTCGGGAGGTGTCAACAGCTTTATACTCCGCAGAGCATTGCGATGACTTGGTAGTGCATGTACCAAGACACAGACCTGAAATCTGCGCAGACTTGCTCCCAGACCGGCCGTTTTCTCAAGGGAAGAATCCCGCTGGAAAACCCATTTCAGTCTCTCAGACGAACTAATCAAGGTTAGCGACAATAAACCAAGAGTGTACTAGTTAAGCCGTAGACACTCATGAACACGACTGATATATTTGGGCCTCAAAAATATGTTCAACGAAGGTCCTGTATTACCCACACCACTACGACCGCGACGAACCTGATGTGAATCAGCTCACACCAGCTCAATGCTCCCAAGGCGCCAGCCAACCCGTAGAACAAGAACGCCGACGGCACACCTCACTCATTCATCCCTCGAACCTCGCCTTCGTTACAAGCCTCCTCAACACCTGGCCAGAAATCGAACCCCTTGACGAACAAGCCAAGGATTATATAAGACTATGAAAGATTGTCATGCAGAGGGCGAGCATTGAGTGCCGAGCCCTCAGCCTGAATTTTTGATCGTCCCTCGAACCTTGCCTTCGTCACAAACTTCTTCAATACCTGGCCAGGAATCGAGCCCCTTGACGAACAAGCCAAGGATTATGGCTATGGAAGATTGTCACGCAGAGGGCGAGTGTTGAGACTTAGGCTAGAACTTTTGAACACACATACAGAAGAAAGGATGGCACCAAGCGTGATGTTTATTCTATATTGAATCTACGTAACAGAACATTTCGGAGGCACCCTGCCTTGACTACAAGTATACCTACCCTACGAGATATTGCCTTGCAGCACATTCTTGGGCATATGGTCCTGGAGCCATGTGTTGAATACTACTTCATCGTCCGCTGGAACGGACGCAAATGGGGCTGTATATCTGTGAACAACCTGTAAGCAATTCGTGACAACTTTGAAGTTCCCTTCATGCGATTGCGTTGGACATATGTCATCCATCGATACCAGATAACTGCTTTTTTCCTTATGGCATCCCATAGCATCCACTGTCAACCATCCATCGAGTGGTCGGTTCCTGCGGAGGAGCTTGCCATTGTCATATCGAAGACAGATCCAGGTGAGGACCCAGATGAATGATTCAGCATCATGATAATACAAGTGCTCGACTTGGCCAGCGATGGCTTTCCGTGTGAGAAGGTGCAACGACATGAAGGGTACTGTTCCTGTGCGCTCCAAGCCTTTGGGAGCCTCTCTGATCGAGGACAGAAATCGTTTGATTGACGACAAGTCGAAGTCGTTGAGGACGCTCATGAATCGACCACGTAAGCGGTATCCCATGAGATTGCTGGGACTGACATCGCGGTGATGCACGCCCCTCTTCCAGAGGGCGCGGTGGCCTGTAGTACTAGTGAGTGGATAATAAATAACACGAAAGGACAGGCCACTTGCACTTGACGACTTCCCACCACGCGAGGAGGAACTCATCCCCGCTCAGCGTCGTGATCGGGTCGAGCTTTCTGAACACAATGATGTATAGGACGCGGCTGCCTGCGTCGTCGATTCCTAGTGCCTTCCTGATTATCGCTGTTGATGTTCCTTCAAACTTGTGGAACCAGATCATGTCTGGAACGTGCCCCATCACATCCGGATCTTCATTCGCGATCTTATAGACCTCTTCGAGGATCTCGGGCTCGCTCTGGCGTGCCTCTTCTGGCCAAAAGAGCTTGGCAACCAATTCAGCGGATTCATTAAGAGAATGGGACCGTCGCGGCAGAGCCGAGAGCGCCTTGCTCTTCACAGGAAAAACAGTTGTTGCACGTCCGCGTAGACCGAAATGAGTTGTGCGCTTGTCAGATTTCAAATCCAATGTAAGGTCGACGCGCTTCTTCTTGGACTTCTGCTTATCCTGGCCCTGCTTATCCAGATTGTCCTTGTCCTCCTCACACTCGACGATAATCTCGCCCGTATGTCCAGGTTGAGGTTCGAACAACGGGTGAAGGCCCCATTGCTCGTATCCCATGCGCTGCATGATGAAGAGCAAGACCATGAAGCGTGGAAGGTCCTGGATGAAGTTGATGCCAGCGCATTGAATGGTGTGCTGACGATCAAACCACCAGAGATAAATGATGTCATCTGGAATGAGCGATCAGTTTGACGACAGGACGACAGCACCGCATTCACTTACTGTTTACTATAAAGGAGATGACATGCTGACGCGCGATATGAGCCGCGAACATCTCCGCAACATACAGACCATTCTGGACAACAGGATGAAGTTTCTTCTTCTCCTTCTCCTCCTTCTCCTCCTTCTCCTCCTCCTCCTCCTCTTCATCCTGCTTGGATCGCTTGATGTTTTGGGGCTCGTTGGAGCCTAAATGATCAGAGCCGCGTTTGTTGCTTCTGAGTCGCTCGGATATATTCTGTACTGCATCGCATATGTCAAAGGAAGTAACGGAGATACACACTGAGTGACTTACGCTCGTTCGACTTCTTGTGGGAGGTCTGAGCAGAACCAGTGGCAGGCGTGGAGTCTGCTGCCTGAGCAGACGCGTTCGTCTCCTTCATAAAATCCATATACCGGACATTAGGAACCACGTAGTCTTTGTTATAAGTGGACGGCGGATGAGGTAGACGCTTCTTCTGGCGTTTGAACTCAAATGTCGTTCGAATCTGCGTCCATTGGAAGTTGTCATGGTCTGAGGTGGGCTGAGTATGCGCAGACCGGTAAACGTCTTCGGATCCTCCCTCTGGTATTATACCCGCAGCGGTCTGGCGAGAAACGACGACAACATCAGGCTTGCGGCGTGACTTCTCGCCCTGATGTTCTTGATGTATGTACGATGGATCATTCACATGAAAAAGGATATTGGTTTCGTCTTCGTCTTCAAAAGCGGGTATTCCAGGTACGTTCACCTTCCTCAGTTCAATAAGTGCAGTGTTGGCAGCTTGAACGAAACCAGAGTAAGATGGCTTTTCGCTCGTGACATTACAGCTGGATGATAGCATCAATCTTATTTCCCACTATTTGAAGCACTGGCTTACAATTTAATCAAGTGTTGCTTGATCTTCTGCGCTACACTTGGTCCATTGCAGAGGTGCATGGCAGCCTCGATAGAAGTGTCAAGCAACGCTGACTTCTGACTGGGAGGAAGGGATTGGGAAGGATTTGTGCACATTTCAAGGAGCTGCTGCAGCATTTCGTCTGCGCCACATCGCTTGAAGTTCTTGACGTCGCGAGTGATCCATGGACGAACATCACCGATCCTGTGTGAATAACGAAGTTCAGCGTGTATAATGGTGGCGGGAACAGACAGACGCACTCTACGCCTAGAGTGCTGATATGTTCGCTGACAACGGCGGAGCCGACTGCGTATGGGGTGGACTTGAGGTTGGCGGGCAAGGCAGAGTTGCGGACAGGTGTGTCTGGTGCATCAGCACTGGCACCAGCATTACTGGCCATGAGGAAGATGGAAGTAAAGGTGAACTGTAGGAACAAGGAGACGCGATCTGAGCTCGCTTTTTAAGCTAGCGCAGCACTGTTGTCGGACATTTCGAGTCAAGGTCCACAAATACTGGTAGTTGAACGAAGTTGATGCAGATCCACATTCTCGGTTAATTTTGTGGCGCAGTTAACAACACATCACTGCCACTCCATCAACACGACCCGCCAGCACCAGTCTTGAATACTTATTCTGGCAGCAATTGTGTGCGTCTTCTCTGTCAGAAAATCTGATATATCTCTGCTGTTGTCTTTGACCCATCTATCGGGTACGGATCTCTTTATTAATGAACACTTTCTAAGGGTCTTTTTTTGACGCCACAGGAGTCCACACATTAGATGAACGTCGCTAATTGGAGGAGTGGCTTTTGGGAGCCGTCGAAGATCTAAGGATCGCCTGATAGTGCTGGCAACTTTGCGGCGGCCATTTACATATCCCATATCCACCACCTTTCAGATGACGAATCACTTCTAGTCCTAGTCATCCCCTAAACACACGAATAATCAAGGAAGGATACCCGCGTTCTGAGTTTGACGTCTTGATACACTGGACTTGAACTTCATATGTGGCCGCTTTAACTGAGCGAATGAGTTCGTGAGATGGTTCGGCTCCTACAAGGATATCTTGTAGGATTATAATATCCGTTTCCTGGACACAATATTCCTTCCGAGTCTCTTCTCTAAGATAACAATAGAAGATTGAGAATGTTCAAAGCATGATAAGACTCACATAAGTTCTTGGTTTCTGGGTAATCTCTCATAAAGCGGGCACATTCGAGGGTCTGCTGGGAAATTCCACCAATGATATCGCGCATCGATGAAATACGGGAAAGAGTTTCGTCTTGTGTCATGAGGTCGTAAACTTGAGCCAACTTGGCAAGAAGTCGACGTACTGCGTAATCACGATCCGCCTGAGCGAGAATCATCTGCACAGATGACTGCTAAACAGAAGATAGCGCAGAGAGCAAAACAAAACGTACTTTTGATGCACAGGACAATACGCCTAGCGCTATCTTTGCATACGGGTGAATCTATGGAGCGATTAGTTCGGTTCCGATGAAGAGAAGGATTACATGCATCCGCAATATTCTCAATGACACTGTCAAATATCTGAGGGGCTGGAGATATGTGACCTGGAAATCGTCTGCAATATCGAGATCCGCTTGAGTATTTTGGGCAGCAAAGCCACAGTTCTCACAGGTCCCAAAAGGGCCCTGATGTTATCTACAATCGCTTGAAGTGCTGCATTCACCGATTGTGGATCAGGGCCTTCTTCCATACCAGAGAGGGAAACTAGACCCTGCGCGACCACCGAAATGTTAGAGTACAGAACGTTGAAGTTGAGTGTGAGCACACACCTCGATATTGGAAACACGTTTGAGATCAACATTCCGGAGAACAGCATCGCAGCTGCCAGAAGACTTTGCGCTAATTCTGCGCAGAAACTTGCGGACCTTGCCACCGGCACGGAGTGGTATCTAGATGAAGGGTGAATCAGAGCCAGCATTTCAAGTGCAATACTTTCATTGATGCTCGTGAGCGCGTGAGCACGTACCAAGCTTTGACCAGCAATTGCATTGCGTGATCTGAGGGCTTCTGGGGCTGGATTTGTATCCCTCATACGAAATTGATCACGATTGTCCTCGCTCAGGGCTTGAATTCCAGTGGGATGTTTGTAACTGCGTTCAAAAAGGGTTTGATAATAAACAAATGTTCGCGATCATGCAGCTCGCTAAGGTGATAGAAAGCAGTCATAAAAACTTGAACTTTTCCATCAGCCTGGAGGCCTTCATCAGCAAAATACATCAAGGATTGCAAACGACTCACTCGATGCCTTCTGCGTGCTTAGTGAAACATGAGTTGAAGTTCACCAGGAAAGTACCTCACCTGCGTGGCGAGTGGGCCCAGCTCAAGAACCTAGCTAACGAAATGATGTTGGCTGATGAGAGCGAAGGAGAGTTTCGAGAAACGACACTTACATAAATGCATCCCCAGGCCTCACCCTCTTCCCTTTCCTTTTTTGGTAAGGGGTTACGCCATAGCCCAAATCTTGTATTTTTTCGGTTTCACTGCGATAAAGATTTTTTTGAAGTAGTTTAATAGGTTTGTCTTCAGCCCATTTGACGTTGTCTTCAGCTTGATCCCAATTGCTTTTGATCGTGTGTGATTGACTGATCAAAACGTCGTAACAGTACGAATATTCAACAAAACCAAATAGACTAACGGGGAAAATTGGTCATCATACCCAAATTCCATTTGGCAAGTACAACGTTCTGAGTGCACGTTATATATCTGTTCCTTCAGCACGTCATTCACTCTGGCTTCCAGTTCATTATTCCAACCTTACCAGTGAGTGTAGACTAATTGGTTTTATCTACTCGAAATAACCTCGAGCTAATAGAACACACTTGTGGCATTTCTCGGTCTTCGTAAGTACTAGTCCTCTCGTGCGCGTTCCATTCCTCGTGCTATAGGTGCTCTACGGCTGACTGGTTGGGTTCTCCAAGTACGTATCATTTCCTTCTCCATAAATGTTATTGCTGATCAACGTGATCTACCTAATACAGCTCCTGATGCATGGGGCGCCATGGCATTATCGTCTCGACCTACAAGTCGATCGCCTGATCCATGGGCGACCTCACATCCTTCCGATATCTCAAGTACGCTCTCCTACAACTTCTACTCTCACACCAGCATTATCACCCACTTCAAGCGCTCGATCAACACCAGTATCGTTTCCTCGGCCTAATGATAATGTTTTCCCATGGCAAGGGGTAAAACGATCCCCTGTACATCGTCTGCGGAGATATAAACGCAGCTGATAGCCTGTGAGTGTCCTTTAAATATTTTCACAATCCCCGTCTCAACCTCACAAGCTCTCAGCTCCCCGCAATAACCATTGCCACCAGTGGCAACCCATCGGCCGTTTCTTGACACCGCCACTTCCTATACCCTCCCCTCTCAAACGCCCCGCGCTTCCTCAATCTCCTTGC
>QLOO01003427.1:0-16149 GCA_003313855.1 Suillus sp. MG131 | reverse complement strand
TTCACGCGGTTCAACTGGCTTGTGTAGAGTCGCCTGGTCCTCTCGAACTCGTCCTTCAATTCTGGCGCATACCCAGGAAGGTATTTGAGCCACGATACTGAGTTCACCAAGTAAGAACCATGACGCAAGATTGTACGAAATCTCCCGAAGAGTCGGCGAGCCTCTCTGATATCGGGGTCAGTTGCCGACGTCGGTGTGGTCTTCCCATATGCAACTTTCATAATCGTGGCTGCAGCATAACTTTCAAGAACCCGCAAGTGGCACATTATCAGACCCCAGCGCTGCACGTAAGAAATCGCTTACGTTGCCACATGGTTCTGAAAGCTGTCCGGATCATCGAGAATGTTGAGGATCATAGTTTTCGCTTGTGACATCTGCAGAGGCTGATAAACCTCAGCTGATTTGGGCTGGAGATGCGACTGAAGTGCTCTGCATAGTAAGATGAGGGCTGCTTGAGCTTTTACGGGATCACATCGACGAACCTACGCAACCGACGGAACCTGTCCCCGGTGTGTGACAGAATGACGCTCAGTCCGCGTGTAAGAATTACTCCAGCAGCCAGGTAAGGTCGATCAGCTACCAGTTTACCCTGCTTCTCCATGATACCCACCGCAGCCTGTCACGGAGAACTGAGTCTGGAGATGATGATTTATCATGAAGGGACTGACTTTGTAACGGCCGATAATCACAATGGTCTGGATTCCTGAGCGAATAGTAATCAGAGGGCCATACTCGTCAATCCACCGCGCTACGGTGAGAGATGTACTAAGCGATGAAAGTATAATTAGATCGCAAAAACGACAAGGCCAATATGAAACTTCACTTGTGAGGGGGTAGGAAGTGTCCTCGAAGTCGCCTAGTGGGGGGAGAAGGAGGAAGGTGGGATTTACGAAGGTAAGCACGGATAATCACCCCTATAGCCCAGACGCAAACCGTAGCACCAAGAACAAGCTGCGTGTTACCAGACATGTGCGGGTTAGGGAGCTGTAACATGACTGAGTGGAGAGAGATAGGACTCTTATAAAGCACTACATGCCAACACCTCAATTTGGCATGCAGGGAAACGAACACCGAACACATGACATGCGGGAACCGAGCATGATCTTAAATCGTAATTGGCTTACTTATTTATGACGCGTGCTGTGTTAGTGAATTGGGTAGGCAGCGGCGGTAGGCACTCGGGAGCTTGGTCCAGAGTTCCGCAGTTGGCCACTGGCAGGCACAACCAGTCTCGCCAGACTGGCACCGGTTGGCAAAACTTGATGCAAAGGTGCTATCGGTGATGTGGGCCGCAGTCAGGACAGTTACTAAGGGTATGATCAAGCTGTCCGATGCTATACGCATCCTCGGTACTGATATATGATTTTGGCGATGACATGACGAACACACCTCCAAGCTGGGCATCCGAGACTTGCAGAGCTATTATTGAGATATAACCCACCAGCAGAATGTCCATCCCCAACGCTCGTTCCCCGCCCTCCAACCACCCTGGCCCCCCTCGTCCTCCCACGCGCCCCCCAAGTAAACCCAACCCCACTCCCCAAACTTGGCCACTACCCCAGACGTATGGACACCTGACGCGATCTCCAACGCAAAATCGACGACCTCTCAGATGAAGAGAATGAACTCGAAGATTCCGTATGTCGCTCTAAAATCTGCGATGCAATGGCAATTCCTGACCGAGCCTATACTCCACACATGTATTCTCATATCGACTGAACACCGAAATAGAACTTGGTGATCAGGAATCAGGGGTTTCAGTGGCTCGTTCCTATCAGGCGGTATACGACGCAGTTGGAGGAGAAGGACGAGGTGCGTGTGTTTTGCGTGTTTTTTTATGTTTGCTTTTCTTGATCTGTCACGGTGCTGTTGTCGTGTTCTTGTATGTAGGCAGAAGACGATTCTGATGGTTCTGATACGGGCCAATCGGCCGGCGGCCCTTCAATCAATGAGGACGGCGAGGGGAACGACGATTCAGGAGCTGATCCGGACGCAAGCATGGAAGATATGGATGAGGAGGATGAGGCGGGGACAGCGAGCGAAGCGGAGGATGTGAATGATACGACGGATGATTTTGAAGAGAGGTCCAGCGATCCTTCACACCACGCACGTCAAGACAGAAAAACGATAAAATGATAGGTGGTATCGATAAATCTTGGTACGTGCCCATGCGAGATCTACGTTGACTGATATACATAATCCACAAATAAGTTAGATCTTGTCGCTCATCTCCACTTCCCAATGACGCCGAAGTTAAACCATCGCGAACTCAGATCGAACCACTACGAATGCGATTCAAGAGACTACCCCCTGAAAATCTGTTACAGACAACGTCCTGCGCGTATGCCTTCTCCTAGGGCTACCATTAGCCATGACGAATGGTTGTACCCATAATCGGACGTGCCCCGCCTTTGATGCTGTTATGAGCACCATTGGCTCCTTTATGTTATAGATAAGCTGGTGTTACATGGTAGACATTGATTGCATGGAAACCTTGTGGAATGAATAGATTTGCAGAGATTGGGAAAGGTGCTTCATGCGTCTCTCATGACCACGACGAAAGGGCCCGCATGCTGCCTAAGAGCTCAAAATGAGCCGAATGTCAGGGAATGCATCGCTTTTGAAAATGTATCTCCAAGGCGACAATGTATAATTGACTGTTGACTACATCACAAGCATCCTAAAGGGATGAACAAATACATAATTCCAAGCTGGTTCGTCCTAGTACAGTAGCGATCTGACCCAGACGTCAAGATCACCCAGCCTCAGGATAATTCTGCATCATATGCCTAAGCTCCACTTCCGGCACCCTCGTCTTGAATTTAATAGCACACGGGACATTTGGTAGTACCGTAGTCATGAACCCCATGTCATCCTGCGGCTTCGTAGGATCCAGACTGAGCTGGAAGGCCCAAAGAATAAGAAGCGAATTTATGAACACCGATCTGTAACATGTCAGGTGAGATCAGGATATCATGTGCGTAGAAAGAACTGCACCTGTTGGCGACGTGTAGACCTGGGCATACGCTGGAAGAAGGACAGTCAAAAAAGTATGTATGTCACGAGAGACGACACTTACCGCCGACCAAACCCAAATACAAAGAACGCGAGGTCGTTCCTCAGGTGACCTTGGTCATCAATCCAGCGCTGAGGCTTGAATGCATCAGGATCAGGGTAGACATCTGGATCTCGAGAGATGGCCCTGATGCGGTGACAATTTAACATGTTGTATCTTGAAGGACATGGACGTACCAGTGATTGCCACTGACCGTGGTACCGGCGGGAATGCAATAGTTCTCCTGCCGGCGGATGTCAGGTTACTCTGCCGCACAACTCGTTTAGGAAGCACTCGCCCAAAATACATCTTGAGTAGTTCGGTGAGGCAACCCTGGGTAAACTGCATAAATTTCGGGTACAGGACCAATTGATCCAGGGACTTGCCTTCAGGAGCCAACGGTCTCCATCTCAATGCCTCAGAAATAAAGGCCTCCAGAAGAGGAAGGGATGGTTTGTCGGTGAAGGTCGGTGCTATGGCAAGAAATTATTGAATTTACAGAGTTGCGATGCGAAAAAACCCGAGCTACCCCGCTTCCTTCCAATGACTGCATCAAGCTCGTCCTGGACTCTAGCTTGCTCTTCAGGGAAATATGCGGCTGCCATTAGGACCGTACATATCGCCACAGAAGTCTACCATCTTACATCAGTGTATATAATCGGGAAAAAAGACAGATGGCTTACCGTTTGGGTTCCAGCTCCAAAAAAACTGCCAGCCAAATACGCCACCTCGATCTCTGTCAAGCCATACAGATGCCTATTTTCTAGAACATGTTTTGCAAACGAAGGGCCGATGTCCTCATCGCTCTGCTGTGGAACAATTCAAACATCACGTGGAGATAGGCAAGGCAATGCGTACCATTTGCAGTTTCACGCGGTTCAGCTGGTCAGTGAAGAGTCGCCTAGTCCTCCTATACTCGTCCTTCAATTCAGGTGCATACCAAGGAACATATTTGAGCCACGGTATCGAGTCCACCAAATAAGAACCATGGCGCATGACCGTTTTAAATCTCCTGATGAGCTGGCGAGCCTCTCTGATATCGGGGTCAGTTGCCGACGTCGGCGTGGTCTTCCCATATGCAACTTTCATGATTGTCGCTGCAGCAAAACTATCAGGAACCCGCAAGTAGCATATTATCAGACCCCAGCGCTGCACGTAAGAAATCGCTTACGTTGTCGCATGGTTTTGAAAGTTATCTGGATCGTCAAGAATGTTGAAGATCAGGATTCTCGCTTGTGACATCTGCAGAGGCTGATACTCCTCAGCTGATTTGGGCTTGAGATGCGAATGAAGTGCTCTGCATAGTAAAATGAGGAATGTTTGAGCCTTTACAGTATCGCGTCGACGAACCTACGCCTCCGACGGAACGTATCTCCAGCGTGTGATAGACCGATGGTCAGTCCGTGTGCAAGAATTTCTCCGGCAATCAGGTAAGGTCGATCAGCTAGTAGTCCACCCTGCTTTTCCATTATATCTACTGCGGCCTGCCACGGAGTGTTGAGTCTGGAGATGCTAATTTATCATGAAGGGACTAACTTGATAGCGGCCGATAATCACGATGGTTCGGATTCCCGATCGAATAGTAATGACAGGGCCATGGTCATTAATCCACCGCGCTACAGTGAGAGACGGACTGATAAGAAATATGACACAATGAGATTACAAAATGAGGTCGTGGATCTGAAACTTTACTTGCGAGGGGGTAGCAAGTGTCCCCAAATTCGCCTAGTGGGAGGAGAAGGTGGAAGGTGGGATTTACGACGATAAACACGGATAATCACTCCTGTAATCCAAACGCAAGCCGTAACACCAATAACAAGCTGCGTGTTGTTAGACATGCGCAGGTCAGGGAGCTGTAGCATGACTGATTGGAAGAGTGGAAGAAGATGGGACTCGTTGAAAGTGCATTCAAGTATTTAAAGCACCTACGCCAACCCCACAGACAGGAAAAGATAGACACCTGACTTGAGTAATTTCAAATGCGGGAACCGGGCATGATTTCAAATCATAATTGGCTTATTCATTTCTGGCCTTCGTATTGTGCACCGGCAATGATCGTCAACTTTGACGTGTGCTGTGTCAGTGAATCGGGTAGGTGGCGGCAGGTACTTCAAGTTGGAAGTTTGGAGATGTGGTTGTCATGTGATCGCCAAAGCCATACATTGGGGAAGCTTGCCATCGGTATCGAGGGTGCGTATAGAGACAGAGAGCTTGATAACACCCTTATCGTGACCGCGGCCCACGTCACTGATAGTATTGGTAGAGTTGGCCAGCCTAGCTTGTTTTTCAAAACGGAGCGGACTAACGGGTATACATATCGAGACCCGGAATGCACATTCCATGACAAATACGTACGATACCAATCGTCACGATATCCAATGTGATCACCAATTACATAGATGGCACGGACTTGGAAGTTGCAAGGTTTGAGAAGAAACACGTACGTATCATGTTACAGCAAGGCAGATTTGTAGAGCCCGCCGGAATGTCCCGGCACCAAGAGCCCAGCTGAGCGGTTGCGCAGGTTCTTCGTTCGATTACCACTCACGTATTCCACGCTTCCTCACTCGCTCCATCGAATTTACCAGGACCCACCCACATCTCCCATTATATTCGTTTAATTATTGATCACTTAACGCACCAGTGTCTTTTATTGCATATTGCATCGAGCAGCTAATTATCAAGTCATTAGCATGTTCGAATTTCGTGAGCAAGTTTTCCGCCCTCCAGAGCGGCTGCACCTACTCGCATAGTACGCATACCACCCCGAGCTAACGCTCGGTCCAGCCCAACCTATCAGAACATGCCGGCGACACTAGGGCTGGAATGCGGATTTAATCGCAATGTGCCAGGTGTAGCATCTTAAGGTACAGATGTGACGCTCGCAACCGTTTCGAATCCTCGTTTACGATCAATATATCGGAGTGTCCTGGTATAGGACATGGATTACTTGCTTGTCCTCCGCGCTCGTACTACTCGGGCATATAGTTTGCATGTACTGGTCTCGCACCGTCTCTAATATAACGTTGATCAGTGTAAAGTATCATCCCGTCAAGCCTCAATCTCACCTTGCCAAGTCCGATGGAGCCTCTAATCTGTGACCTGCTGTACCCCATTCAGACTGGGTCAAGCACTTCCCAACACTCGACATGTTCTTTAACAAGTTCTTTCCATTATCTTTACAGCTTCAATACTAACGTCAACCTCCATACTCCGCGTCAAGGCCACTTGCATGCCGCGTCAGAGTATGGTACCAGTGTCAGCACCAGTGCCGCGTCGCAGGCGCGTCATATAAGCTTTTTCTGCGTCAATGTCTCGTCACGATCGCGTCGAGATAGCTACGCCTAATCGCAACCTGACAGAGATGTCAATGCCTTGACCACTGCTTACCGCAATGCACGAGTACCTGCACCCCTCCAACACTCCGGCGAACCAAAAGCATAATATTCAATAGAGTCCACATCCACGAAGGTGATGCATCCTCCAAAAACTCTAGGAAACACATGTGAGCGAAATGACACTCGATCCGAGTCGGTCGTCAGCGTCGAGTAAGGCGTGGCTTTAGATTTCATTACCCATACCCGTCTCCTTATCACTTGTTCTCACAAAAAAGTCTTCGGGTACGGGATATGGACACTGGGCAGCGAGTTGGGAAGTCCTTGTTGGATGAACATCAGAACAGTTACAGCGTCCCCTGGTCCAGATGGATTGTATGCAGAGCGTCGAACGGAAGTATCCCGGTGGCCCGGGAAGTTGCGACAAACAAGCTTATATAATAGCGTACGCACTGAGCACATTCAAAAGCCATGAGAACATGGTTCAAACGTTCATGGCCGGTGGTGTCGTATTTGCACCAGACAGCAAGATATTGTTGAGCGCATCATGGGATGTGGCAATTTGCGCATGCAAGAGGAAAATGGGCGAAATAGCCCTCGGGCCATTCCAAATAGATGATAGCCCAGCAAACTCGCTGTCGTACTCCCCGATGGTAACAAACTAGCAGCAGGCACGAAAGCACACCTCATTGCTTAGAATGCAGCAGGCGGAGAAGAGCTGCTGAAGATACAATATCGGGTATGGCGCGCATTCACTCTCGATGGTCTGCGTCTCGTCAATGGAGAATTGAGCTACGTTCAAATCTCAAATGCTGTCACCGCAGACACCATCGAGCAGCTTGACGCACGCACATTCACTGGACATTGCTTCCATATCACTCAACGATACAACACTGTTCGTTGATCTGACTACATTCGAACTGATTGGCGAGCCACTTGAGCACCCCGATGGTGTTCACCAGCACATAGCCTTTTCTGATGACAGCCTGTCGCGACAACCTCATTTATACATTTCCAATTCTTTTGAGCGTGTCGAGGCAGGCGAACAAACTCTCCTATCGTTATATATCATGTAGTAGTACGCACACAGTCCTTGGGGGTAGGCTTCCACAGTCATCTTTTTCTGTGGTCCTAACACTGTCACTTCTGCAGGAGACCATCCCAGGTCCCAAGCCTCCACAACATGTGCTGGGGTACCATACGGGTTTTTCGTATGCCTTCGTGTTACAGATTCATGTCACAGATTATGACACTCCTCACAGATTAAAACGTATTCCTCACGTCAATGCAATAACCGCTCCGCGCCCGCGCCATTACAGCATCGCACGGAAGGCTCCCACATCACGAGCCTATCTTTTCTCGCTCCTCCGAGTCCGCTGCTCAAGAACGCGTTCCTTACCCTTGCAGAATTCTCATCTTAGATATATTCCCAACGCGAGGTAGATATGTAAGTTTTCCCTAGCTCTCGAATTCATCCTCCATCGATGATACTGCTCTTCAGCACACCGCTAATGCCACCAGTGGGAAACGACATCTGATGCACCCATTATGTCCCTCTCGCCAGCAAGCCCACACGCCTAGTGTTGTGTCTATTATTGTCTGCGGAGCCATACCTGTACAGACACTCATACTGCAACTAGCAGACATGTCACTCCACTGGGTGCTGAACATGTTGCAGAGGTTAACTGCTTAGTGATCCTTACTTTCACGCGTCTCACAATCACGACGAATACATCTTGCCGCTAACATTCTTCTCCGTTCTGAGATTGCTTTTTCGATGAAGCCCAGTTATACAACTCGGCGTATGCGACTGTTTGTGTAGAACTCTGCGGGGCACCGTGAAGTGTGGATTTTGCAGAGACGGCTGGCGTTAAGCATGTCGAGAGAAAGAGTCGCAAAGTACAGATTTATATACTAGTGTTACACGTGACCCGAGTCAAGTATGTATTGACCTAAAGTTCGAGGATATGCAAATTCCGACGTGAACTTGTGGAGCGATACCAAATTTGTCACGCGATCTTCTTCCACCACCACTAGCAACGGAATGCCCATCACATCCCCAACACTCGTTCCCCGCCCTCCAACCACTCCCCTTGTCCTCCCACGCGCCCCCCAAGTAAACCCAACCCCACTCCCCAAGCTCGACCGCTACCCCGGACGCATGGACACCCGACGCGATCTCCAACGCGAAATAGACGATCTCTCAGATGAAGAGAATGAACTCGAAGATTCCGTACGTCTCTCTAAAATCTGCAATGCGATGCGATGGCGATTCCTGACCGAGCCTATACATACTCCACGCATGTATTTTCGTATCGACTGAACGCCGAAATAGAACTTGGTGATCAGGAATCGGGGGTTTCAGTGGCTCGTTCCTATTGGACGGCATACGACGCAGTTGGAGGAAAAGAACGAGGTGTGTGTGTTTTGCGCGCTTTTGTTCGTGTTTGCTTTTCTTGATCTGTGCTGTCGTTGTGTTCTTGTAGGCGGAAGACGATTCTGATGGGTCTGACACGGGCCAATCGGCCGGCGGCCCTTCGATCAATGAGGACGGCGAGGGGAATGACGATTCAGGAGCTGATCTGGACGCAAGCATGGAAGATATGGATGAGGAGGGCGAAGTGGGGACAGCGAGCGAAGCGGAGGAGGATGTGAATGATACGACGGATGAATTTGAAGAGAGGTCGAGCGATCCTTGATACATCAGACGGAAGAACGATAAAATTATTGGTGGTATCGATAAATCTTGGTACGTGCGCATGTGAGATCTACGTTGACAGATATACATAATCCACAAATAATTTAGACCTTGTCGCTCATCTCCAATCCCAACGACGCCGAAGTTGAACCATCGCGAAGTCGCCACCACGAGGTTCAACCATCGCGAACTCAAATCGAACCACTACGAACGCGATTCAAGGGACTACCCCCTGAAAATCTGTCACAGACAACGTCCCACGCGTATGCCTTCTCCTAGGGCTAGTGTTAGCCATGACGAGTGGCCGTACCCATAATCGGACGTGGCCCGCTTTTGATGCTGTTATGAGCGCGCGCGGGAGGAAGGCGAGGGATGTGAGGAGGTCGGCGTCGAGTTGTTTTACCTGTTGTGCATCATAAGTATGAGTGTCATGTGGATAAACGGAAAGAAATAATCCCAGAGAAGAAAGGAAGACTGACCAATACGGGTTGTACAGTAGACACTTCATTCCTCGAAGGCGCAGGATGATACCGCGGCGCAGATAGTTGGATCGTCGACCCCGTACCGCGTCGATAAGCGAGCGAAATGCTAGATGACATCGATGTGCGTGGATGGTGTGCTCCGAGGTGTTTGGGGCGATGAAGAGCGCCAGAGGAAAAGTCCCACTGCCAGAATTTAGGTGATCAGTCACTCATAGGTGTTAGAAACGAACGCACGAGAATAAGCTTGTTGTCCTCTCCTACGCTACCAAAGCGGTATGTCCGCCCATCGCAGCGGAGCTCGTCGAAAGCGACGGCTGAGACGAATGAGGAATGTCCTTGACATCGTGCGACGACTCGCTGTTCCCAAGGGGAGAAAATGGTGAGAAGGTCGTCTTGGCCACCGGTCTGGTTGAGGGTAGACAATCAGAGATGTTCATTGTGAGCTTGGAGCGAAACGCACGAGGATGAAGCGCCCGTCGGGTGACCACGCGACGCAGGTCAGAGAACCGAAATAGGATGCATAGCAATCTACCAGCCTGGATCGTAAATATTGAAATTTTTCCAGTAATCGGAGGAGGAGACGACATACTGCTCCGCAAGGGGATCGATCACCCTCAAACAGCCATCCTCTGAAATGGCAGCTACGTATTTGATATCAGGGGAGAACACAAAATCTAGCCATCATGAGCTCCGAACAGAGCGATGAGAAGTCGGCGCACTCACCGACGACACCACGCCGACACAGGCGCCAATGGCTTACGGGGTTCTTCGCCACCACACCCTTCTCTCCCCTTCCGGTTGCTTCTGGATGCCATGGCGGAGGTGTGACAAACATTGTTGACAGGGGGTCCCATTCATCACTTACGGGAGATGTATGGTGCACGTTGACGTTTATATGCGGGGTATTTGTGGGTCCATTTGGAATACTGGCAGTGAACAAGCCGTCTTCGCGTTCTTTGTCGTAGACGATTATGGTTCCGTCTGCGTGTGAGACGAGAAAGAGAGTTGGGGAGGATGGGACCCAACGGACGGCTGTGCAGATGGAGGAGGTGATGGTACCCTGGAGCTTAGGAGTCAGATGCGCTTACAATAGAAGGAGGTTGATTACCTGTTTGTTAAGGCGGCAGTAGCGGCTTGATATTGGGTCTAGTTGTTTGCTATGAGCAGAGGAACAGGCGTGAGATAAGGTGCATACCAAACCATACGAGGTCGCCTGTGCTAAAACCTATGATAACGTCTAATCGTTCTGAAGATGCGGTGGAGGGGTTTACGTCGTGACAAGTTGGGTATGCAGAGAAGCTAATCCTCGTTAGTGGTTCCTGGTAGAATCATGCAGCGTTCCGCGCAGCCAAGGACCAGATGACGCACCTTGGCTTTGGCCCCCACGTCGATCCACAAGAAGGCCTTGCCGGTGTTATAGAACAAAAAGGTGACCTCGCCCTGCTTTGCTGCGAGATTCTTGTTGAGACCTTCAGCGCTTTGGAGACGTGTGATGAATGTGGAGGATGTGGTGCGCATGTTGTGTTTTGGTCGTGATATGTGTGGTTTTTTTTTATTTGCTGAGATGGAAGGGTGGGAGAAGAGTTTGTACTGCTGATGCTCTGTTGCAGGCGTTGAGACTGAGAGATCTGGGGTAGCTAGTACATCTGGAGATGGAAAGTTGTCTTCTGGGGTATCGCTGGATGACATGCTCCGCTCCTCCAGCAACGGGCGCTCCTTTACTACATCCTTCTCCCGCTCCTTTTCCTTGTCTTTTTTAAGGTCCTTTGTTAGATTTGCACCAAGAAACTGGGCGAGACCTGGGGAAGCTGGATGCTTTTGTGGAAAGCGAACTATGATTGATGAAAGGCGGGTTTGGTAGATGGGGTGAGCTGCTGTAGAGGAGTGAGTTGGGACTTGAAAGGGTTTATGCTCTTCAGTGACAGAGTAGACGCCCTCGGGAGCTACGAATGCGCTGTCGCTCTCCATCCTAGTAAGTGCAGAAGGTGTTACCGGCCAAGCTTAGTCTGCATTAGGCATGGCCTTGAGAAATTCCTACGCGTCTTTCCGCATACCTTTAAACATACCTGTACGTGTGTAAATACAAGTCTGAAGCAGTGCCATTAACTGATGGACCAGGGCCCAGTGCCAACGCTGGTTGTAATTTTAACTTTTGTGCTTCTACGACTCGTCCTGGTATTATCTCTGGCCTGGATGCTGCGGTACGGCGCCGGCCCGATGAATGAATGTCCCCATTTGGAATGTAAAGTAGTTCAAAATATTAGTATGATCATGACTTTCGGATCCCCACCGGCTATGTAGACACTGACCCTGTTGAACAACTACGGATCTTGTTTTCTTTCTGACGCTCATTCCAAATGCTCGCCCGTCGTCTGCGCTCTACATTTCCTGCATTCGTAAGTCTCTCGTTTTACTTCCGAGACCGTGTCACTCACCCAAAACAAGTCCCGTCGATGGCAGACGACAGCGAGCACCACTAGTACTGCCATCGAACCCCCGTCTGCGAGCGGCCACTCCTCATCGGTCGCATCTTCTCAGCTTCTCCGCATGACACGAGAGTCTGCGCTCAGAACACCAGGTATATCTTGGCAAGATGAGGAATCTGACCGTAACTTCCTCGGCGGCCGCGAGACACGCAAGATGAACCTCTATCAAGCCGTGCGGGATGCCCTCAGGTACTTCAAGCTCTCTCTATGCAGAAGATGTGCTGATGGCGTCAGTATTGCACTTGCAAAGGACGATAGTGCCGTCATATTTGGTGAGGATATAGCATTTGGCGGGGTGTTCAGGTGCACCATGGTACGTATTACTATGACTTCATGCGTCATTTGTTCTCACACATCAAACAGGGTCTAGCAGAAGAATTTGGTATGTCTTAATCATACACCACGCCGCATGCATAACTGATCATGCTGCAGGTCGCGAACGCGTCTTCAATACCCCATTGACAGAGCAAGGTATTGCTGGCTTTGGAATTGGTCTCGCATCCATGGGGCATACTGCAATTGCAGAAATTCAATTCGCTGACTATATATTCCCCGCTTTTGATCAGGTTCGTTGCACTTCGTCCAAATCTCGAACTTCACGTTTGACCTTCAACTCGTCAACTTAGCTCGTGAACGAAGCTGCAAAGTTTCGCTACCGTTCAGGTGGCCACTTCTCTATTGGCGGGCTAACCGTGCGTACACCGACCATGGCCGTGGGTCATGGTGGGCTATACCACTCACAGAGCCCTGAAGGTTTCTTCATGGGCGCATCTGGTCTCAAGGTATGTTCTGCCATATTGCATTGCTGATTCCACGACGAAGACGCTAAATGAACTCATGCACCGCTAGGTTGTAATTCCCCGCTCCCCAATCCAATGCAAAGGCCTCCTCCTCTCCGCCATCCGCGATCCCAACCCAGTCATTTTCATGGAGCCTAAAGTCCTCTATCGTTCTGCAGGTACGTTCCCAACTCCTCACTGTAAGCATGTTTTAATTCTACCCACAGTCGAACAAGTCCCAATCGACGACTTCGCCCTCCCTCTCTCTCGCGCCGAAATCCTCATCCCGGGATCCGATCTAACACTCCTAACATGGGGTACCCCCGTCTACCACTGCGAATCCGCCCTCCGCCTCCTCAACTCTCCACCACCCTCACTCGCACCACTCATCCCTCCCTCCCTCCGCAATGCTAAAGTCGAACTCATCGATCTCCGAACGATATTGCCATGGGACATAGACACAGTCGTAGAGAGTGTGCGCAGGACGAAGAGGCTCGTGATCGTACACGAAGCGGGCATGACGGGCGGCGTTGGAGGAGAAATCGCCGCTGAGGTCGGGAAGAGAGCTTTTTTGAGGTTGGAGGCGCCTGTGCGGAGAATCACGGGGTGGGAGTGAGTGTCGTCTTTTTATCCTCCCCCTCCTTGTGTTCTGATGACGTTCATTTGCATTGTTGTAGTGTTCCGGCTGCGCTGCAGTTTGAGAAGTTTAATATGCCGGATGAAGTTAGAATTTTGGACGGGATTATGGAGACGCTCAGTTACTGATGTAGTTGCTGATTTGCGGTGCTCCTTAAGCTGGCTTTGCGCCCATGGTGTAGCATAGGAGATGTACACTTAATGATAAGTACATTAGGACGCATGTATACCTGGATGAGTGTAATACCAACATGTTTTGGGGTGCGGAAGATGTTTCCGAGACTTCGTTACCATGCATAGTCTGGGTATACTTCTGGGTACCCACGTGACCCCGCCAAAGCTAAGTGGAAGTACTTGTAATAGCATCGTGTACAACACAGTCCGAAAACTTTGTCATAATAATACGCAAATCCGGGAGGGAATTGTTGAATTTACAGATCAACTAGAAGAAGTTCGTGACTCTATCGAGAATGTATCAAACGCTTTCAACTAATCGGCGATGAAGAGCATACGCTAAGATGTGCGCAAAGGGCATTTGTAGTCGGTGGTGGGAAGGGACTCGTGGTGCGCAAACATAGGAGAATCTTTGATGTGCGTTCATGTCGAAAGCCAGTACACGATACAAGTACAAAAGGATCCAAGAAATGTCGAGGTAACTGCACAAAAGATCTACGTGTTTTTAACATCGCATCGAGGCTGGCTGCGGGGCTGACAGCAAACACCCTCCGGTATTGTAGGCTGAGTGAACGATAGTCGAGGACGGCAACATGGCTGACATGATGGAAAAGACTCACTAGTGAACCAGGTAAGTAAGTTGGCCCTCCGAGCTCCGTCGCATGCATCCATCAGTGTTCGATAGCACTCGAGTGCTTCGATTCTACACGCCCGGAAGAGGATAAGGCAATTATACATGTTTATGTTTTGCCACAATGACTCGAGGTCCCACCCAAAGATCTGCAAAAAGCGCGGTTGAGCACATACATGATGTTGAGTCGGATCAACGTACCACCACGAATTCCGTGTGCATCGAAAAGTCCACTGTTTGAAGGGAACAGCTGGTAGCGATTTCGATAGCGGCAGTGATGTATTTGACGGCTTTGTCGCTAATGTTGCCATTCAAGGCAGTGAGTCCCAGTTGGGCGTAGAAGTACGCCTGATGAGCGAAGCGCAAACATTCAGTCTCAGAAGACAAACCGGAATTGGGACTCACTTGCACGACATTACAAGCAAGAAGATCGGCACCGAGAGAAACCTTGGCCATGTCATTAACACACATAATTGCTTCTTCTCGTGCATTTGTATTGAATGTTGCAATAGCCTGAAAATCCTAATGAAGCATGGAGCATGTAAGAGAAATGTAACCAACCTTGATCAGATAAAGGAGATGATGAGTTGTTGGATCTCCAGTCGCCAACTTCAACACGAGATCAAATGCACTGCACGCTTCCCGAATCTGTCCCTTTCCGCAGAGGGCAATGTTCCTGGACATAAAGCCCATCGCTGAGCGTTGAATGCTAACGGACTATGTCACGATCAAAATTAGTGTATCTTAAAGGAGTGCAGTATTAGTTGGTATAACTCACCTGATTTGCATCTTGAAGCGCGGCGTCCCACTCACATCGGCGTGCCAAAACAATTGAACGGTTCCCATAGCAGACGTAGCTGCTGGAATCTATTGTGATTTCTTGTGTAAGTATCTGTGCGGGTGGCCGCGGACATGGTGAGGATGGCGACCTGTGGTATGCTCGGATCGCGTTATGAGAATCAATAATGAAGATATACCTTTCTATTGACTTCCACTTCAGTCTTTATCTAAATCCGCGAGATGAGATGACGAATTCATGAGAAATCAACAGGAAGCCTACATACCGACACCAGTCCCGTCGAGGGTAGTGGCCACTGTGATATCTTCCGCTCATCGCCTCCGCTGAAGATATACTTGCCATTGACAGAGAATGCGACACAGTACGCGCCAGCAGAGACCTTGAGTATGTTGGATTGGATCGGGAAGGGCCAGAGGCGGACACTGCTGTCACAAGATGCGGAGGTGATGATGGTGCTGGATTCATTGACAGAAATTGCATTGATCTGGTCAGTGTGACCGCAAAGGGCTTCGCAGATCTCGTTCCACATCGATGCATCCCACACCCGAATGGTAGCATCGCGTCTACCGTCCCCCTGAGAGAAGATATGCACCCTGGAGCGCCCACGTGAGTGTGAAGGTGCCACCCAAGTGGCCCTTGAGCGTTTTGATACACTCCATAGTCCCTGGGTTGTAGATGCAGATATTTTCTCTGTCGCGATGGCAAGACGTTCGCCAGATGACGAATACCGAACGCAGCAGACGACTGCATCAAGAGTGAGTATATCTTGTTGCTGCCACGTAGTTGTGTCCCAAAATTTCACCACACAGTCACCCGCGCTCGCCAGAATTGTTCCATCTACAGAAAAGTCCAGCGAAAGGACCGCAGTGGACTGGTGGGCTATGATGATTCGAAAAGCGAAAGACTCGTCGGTTTGGCTGGTGAACTCGGCAGTGGTAAACCCGATTTGGGCAGCAAACTGTGTTTCAGCGAAAGTAAACCCGACTTCAACTTGATTAATGAGACAGACACCGGTTTCTCCATCCCAGGGAATGATCTCTCCAGTGGCATCACAGCTTGCTATTAATTTCCCGT
>QLOO01003424.1:0-16251 GCA_003313855.1 Suillus sp. MG131 | reverse complement strand
CATGCCACATCCTTCAAATCCACTCGATGACAACCGCGCTCTCTCGTTCGACAGAGAACATGGCCTTTGCGTATACGTGGGGTCTCGAGGACGTTTGGTTCTGTCCTTTGCCCGACTGCTTGCAGTTGAGCGAACCGGAGCCAGCGAGTCGAGCGTCTGTCTGATGGATTTCTATTCCTACCATACCAGTTTTTCGTAGTTGTCCAATATATATAATTTTTTGACTTTATGGCAAACTCTTTTGAAAGCTATGCTAAAGGTACCCGTTGCATGAGGATCTTACATCACTGATCGTCCCTAAATGAAGCTTGCCACGCAAATACCAGGTGTTGGGGTTGTGAGGTCAATCATAAGCTTGAGCATGTACACCACAGACCTTGTTCAGTTTATGCCATGAAACTTTTTGAGTTGACTTTGCCCCCCTGGTATTCCAATGCAGTTGTTCGTCATATCACGTTCGGCATCCTCATCGGGTTTACTTTGTCTGTAACATCAACATCCATATCATCATATTGGCGTTCTCGACGACGTCGAAGCCTCTCGCAGGATCAACACGAGTCTCGGCCAATTGAGTTGAGAAGCAATGAAGTTGTACGTGGTGTCACCGGGCTGATAGGTACGTGACTCGGCCGTTTGAGCGTTTTTCGAGGGCATCGAAGTTTGAACGTCCAGGAAATACGCCTTTGGTGAGAATCGACTCGTTGAGTGATGCTTTGGGAGTCGAGATTCTTGGAAAGGCAGAGGTGTGTTTCGAGCTCGGACATGCTCCTTCAATCTTTCCAACTTTTCGGCGATTTGTAGTTTCTGAATCCTGGAGGGAGTGTCAAGGACCGTGTTGCTCTGCGCAGTGAGTTCTTCACGCGGAAATTGACTTAAACTCATTACTTTATGGACATGAAGTAATCGAAGATGCGGAGCGGCGAGGTTTGCTGCACCCGCACACTGGATCCCGCATCTTTGAAGGTACTGTTGGATCTACTGGCATCTCAATAGCAACGATAGCAAAGGCAAGGCAAGTGACCCCTAACCCTGGCGCGACAACGGTTCTGATAGCGAGATGTTGCAGGGGATATGATACAAGTGGGCATCTTCCTCGAGTTGTTGAACCCATCTCACGTTTCTTAGCGATCATCATGCCAGATGATGTTGCCCAGGAAAAGGTCAATGCGCTACAAGCCCTAGGAGCTGACGTTCAGCGCGTTCGTCCTGCAAGCATCGTTGACAAAAAGCAGGTACGAGCTCATATTGCGATTACCTTTTTTTTACTAGAACCGTCATGATAATCGCAGTATGTGGTGAGCAATATCTTTGTCGAGGAAAGTCACGCAATGGATGTTCACTGGGGAAATTTACGAAAAGAACATCGCTAGGCGAGCGGCCGTCGAATTCGGACGTTCAGATATAGCGAAAGGCTCGGAGGACACCGATACCAGCCATGAGCTCCATACAGGTTCTGCATCTGTAGTGGTCACGACCACATCGTCGCACATAAATGCAGAAGGCACCATTGACGACCCGCTGGATGAAGATCTGCTAAGCAAGCCAAGGGGCTTCTTTGCCGACCAATTCGAGGTGCTCGTATTGACACATAAACGGTAACTAAACTCACGTATGCATAGAATCGCAGTAATTTTGAAGCCCATTACGACGGGACTGGTCCAGAAATATGGCGTCAGACCAATAGCCGTGTCGATGCGTTTGTGTCTGGAGCAGGTGCGCGTATGTTATGTTGGAGTTGTCCGGTTTTTCTTAATACTATGTGAACTAGGGACGGGCGGAACGATCGCAGGCATTGGGCAATTTTTCAAATCGAAGAATGAAGAGGTGCAGGTTGTCCTAGCGGACCCAGAAGGCAGTGGTCTCTACAACAAGGTCGGAGCCTGTCTTTGTTGGTTGTCTGGCTTTATCTTACACGCCTTCAGGTCAAGCACGGCGTAATGTACGACCGCAGAGAAGCTGAAGGCACTAAACGAAGGCATCAAGTCGACACAGTAGTCGAGGGAATGTGCGTATGCAGACATTATCTTCGATTTTCCGTCTGACCTATTGATCTTCAGAGGAATCAACCGGATGACCAACAACATCGACCTTGGGATCCCAGTCATAGACGATGTGTTCCGGTACGGTGAATCCTTCACCTTCGACCTCAATAGAAGCTCACCAAAGATGAAGGATAACTGACGTGGAAGCGGTTGCCATGTCCCGATACCTCGTTCACAATGACGGTCTATTCCTGGGCTCTAGCAGCGCCTGCAATCTGGTGGCATGCGTCAAATTCGTAAAGAAAAAGAGATGGCGGGACGGTCAGACGCTCGTCACGATCTTGTACGTTTCCCTTGACACCCGTGGAATGAATGATGTGATTCACCATCTTCCCAGATGCGACTCTGGCAACAGACATTACTCCAAGGTAAGTACATGGTACCCGGGAAGATCGAATGCTCTCTAACGCGTTTGTGCTTGGGTTGTCCTCAGTTCTGGTAAGACAGCGTCATATCTGGTTGGAGAAACGCTGATATCTGTGTAGGAACGATGAATACTTGCGTAAAGCTAATATCCCAGTCGACCGCAGTATAATCGACGATCTAATCACACGGCCTGCTTCTGGAGTTTAGAGATCTCAATAATGAATGCATAAGTTGCACATGGTAAATAATGTATGCGAGTGCTATGGTACAAATGCTACTTGGTGAAGCAAACGGCGGGATAAAGATAGCAAGGACGTCACAATGAAGGCCATAGTGGGGCAGATATGCTAGGTGGTGTGTGGTTAGGCATTGGTCTATGACCAAATCCGTTTTGACTGATGGAAAGATTCCCTGTTGCGGGAGGATGTGGTGAAATACGTGAGGTCTCCTTGGATGGAGATACACTGAGTGATGTGTGGGAGATGCCATTCATACTAGAGAGTCTCGTTAGCATTACAGCTACGGGGGGGAAGTTACACGTACGAGGTATCCTGAGCAGCAGCAGCAGCGGGCGGGTCAGGTGTGATTTTGAGGAAACCAGCCTGCACCAAAAAGTCCCAAACTCGACTCGTCTTGTTCACATCAATCTTGACGAGATCACGCGCTTCCCTGCGACGAAGCTTGCCTCCACGACGAGCATACTCCCTGACGAGGGTTTCCTTGATGACAAGATAAGGTTTGGGTAGGATTCGGAGCTGCGAGCAGAGAGTCTGCTCGGCTGGAGTAAGCAAATGCAAGGATGGGCTATTAGCAAGATTGAGAGGGGCGGCTAGATAAAGGTGAGCTATTATATGATGCTTTCAGATGGAATGAACGAACGTGGTCTGCGGATCGGAGGACCCGTTCCAGCAGGGGTCCCGAGTTTCGGAGTTGATTCTCTCTCGTGACTTTTACGACCTTCCGAATCTCCTGTAACAGGATCAGTGAAGAACGGAAACAGAAAATGATGAAATAACGTACTCGTGCTGCCTGATGCACGAAGCTGTGAGAGACGTTCTGAAGAATAATAGTCGCGAGATAGATTTGCTTTTGCTTGAGCCTAATCGTACATGTGAGCTGCTTTGAGAAATTGATTGTGGTATAATTTTTACCCGGCGAATGGAGTCGTGTTCAAACTTATCGATATCGGCCGGAGTGGTAAGTCCCATTCGTCGATAATGTTGCAGTTCTTGTATTCTCTTCCTTAGCATGGCTTCATCTGTTGGAGCAACATCATCAGCGCCTTTCCACTACAATCCTGGAAATTCCTACAGAGAATATCGGCTGTGAAAACTTCGAAATCCTCGGCGGTCTGGAGTCGAGCGAACGGTCGGAGCCGCTGAACAATATCCTTTTCTTCTTTCGGACGCTTCTTTTCGGCGGCTTGCATCTGAAAAAGGAGTTGAGCTTATGACGTGCGCACACACGCCAACATACCTTCTTGTATTCCAATAGACCTCGTTCATACATGATAGCTTTGGCTTCTCGTCGCTTGTCAAGACGCTGGTTGTACATCTCCATCAGAGTCAGCTTAAAGGCGAGTGAATCTTCCGTCTCATATGGAGGAGGCAACGTTGCTTCTTCTGCATTTGCGTCCTCCTCCGTTGATGCCTGCTGTTCGTTAGACGGTTCCTCTGACTTGACACGCGAATCGCCGTTGATTGAAAGATATCCGTTGCCATTCACAATGCCATTGATACCATTGACGGGTGGCTGACTGCTGTTCCTGGAACCAGCAACAGTTTTGCGCTCTTCCTGCATCCGTGCCCTGGCGCGGACATCCGCGTCGTTCTCATCTTCTATAATCTGATCACCGCCCCATGCATGGCAAATTCCGAATTCCAGATCCTTCACAAGATCCTCCGCTTCATTATCGAGCTCGTGTTCGAACTCGAGCCTACCGGGGAGGAAGGTGGCAATTTCGTGTACCCCAGGAGCGGAGGTTGGGGCTACTTTGGGTGGTGGAGGTAAAGAAGTAGTCATGGCTGACATTCGCCTGCGTTTGCGAGCCTGGAATTCATCTGGGTCGATATTGAATTCAACATCCATCCGCTGTAATACAATTCACTCAGTGAAAGGGAGGACTTGAATAATATAGACGTACAGGAAGTGGCCAATCGCGAGAGTCAACATATACGCTGTTGTAGTGTTCTTCGACATCTTCTTTTGTGCGAGTGCCAATGTGTTCTGCAATCATCTGCCAGTTTCCAAGGCCTTCCTGAGATATTCCCTCGATAAGCAAGAGCTCCCTGTAAATACGTTTCAGATGGAGTGATGAAGGAGGCATTGGCAACTTACTCATCTGCTCCCCAGTCAGCAGAGAAAATTGGATACGAATGAAGTTCCTAGCATGCCAATCAATGCAAGAACATGCATCAAACGTGAATATGTCGTACGATAACTCGGTATGCATGACCTGCTTTATGTTTGGCGAACTCTTTGCCAGCGCAAAAGCAGGCGGGACAGATATCCACGCCATCTCCTGGCTCACAGACAGGATCGGCGCACTTGATACGAGCGGAATGCGTCAAGTCGCATTGACAGCAATCACATTGAATCTGCAAGCCGGGCTCGTTTACAGCTGCACAGTTTACGTAAATGAAGCGTGAGAAAGGTATTCCATGAAGTAGACAATACCATTGGAATGGGTGGAAGGAACCACGTACTTTGGATTTCATCCGGCTGGTGTTGTCGTTTTCTATGGGAGACAGTCATCCCAGAAGAAAGGGACGGCCACGCCCAAGGTACCGGAGCTCGAAAGACGATGGAGCTTCGAGCTCACGATCTGAAACAGGTTAGCGCAAAGGCAATCATATGATCGTGAGTGAACGTACAGAGAGGTTGTATCTCAGCTCTCTGCCGAAAACTAAGGTGACACGCGTCGTCGGGGATAAAAGTGGTAGAACGCGCTAGTTGCTGTGCGACGCGGAGTGGCCGCCGGAGTCCTGCGACGTCGAGAGGGAATCCCAGCAGGGTACTTGTTGCGAGACCAAAGGTATTGGTCTTGGAATAAGGAATCGAAAGATGTACAAGATCTTGGCAACGTGCTGCCTGGCGCCAATGCCAGAGACGAGGAGGAGAGTATTTACGCATGTTTGGCCTCCCCGCCCTGTCCAAAAGCGGATGACTGAGCTGATTCAGCTGTACATTGTACAATGTATGGGCCCTTCAATCATACCACAACAATATGAATCAATCTATGTTGCGGCGCATAGCTGGAATGAATGTCAGTGGGCTCGTGGCAGTTCACAATGCTGAGGAAGTCTACGCCACAATAATCAATCTAGGTGTGGTGCATGAACTGAACGATGACCTCCAGTTCACTGATAATGTCGAGGAAGTGATGGGCAACACGCCTGGTGACGACACCTTTGAATGATTTACTTGTCAAGGACACCACAAATGCAAAGCATACTCTGCATTTCATTGGCCTGTAAATGCAGAAGAGTCATAAATCAAAGCCCCGTTTCTCAAACACACGTCAATAATCATCATTGCGTCGGAATTTTCAGGACATGACTGGGATGGACACAACCAACGATGGATTGAATTGCGAAATCATAGTGATCTTATTTTTTCTGCTCGAGAGACAGCATTGACATCAATATGTTATCTCAAAAATGTGTTTTCATGATGCTCCCTTGTATCATCTGTCCAGGCAGCAACTGCATGTTTTGCATTTTCGCAGTTAGCTGTATGGTTCAATGCCGCGGAATGAACCAGCTGAGTTCCATTTACCTTGCTCAATAGACTCACTACAGCAGATTCTTCGTGGCTCTCCTCTCAACACCGTATGGGCGTATTTGGGAGCCTCCATGGGCGCCGTGATATCATGGATTATCGGCCCATTCGCTACATGCAGTGTGCCTGTGTATTTTCAATGGGGTTATGTCAACCATCTATTGCACGAGATATGAGCCACGTCGGTCAGGTCATCATCTCTGCAGTAGCTAAGTCTCTTCGCGTATTTAGAGGCCACAGACTCTCGAGAAACATTGAACGCGTCGCGCGATGCATTCACTTAGCCTCTGGTCACTGCACCTGACACTTGGTCGGTTTTTGTTGCATATTGTGCCTTTGTAATACAATTGGGGCAACATCAAAGGTAATCAAAGCATCCACTACTACTTGCATCCCTTGTGGACTTTGCTTTGAAGTTGTGGATGTGGATGACCATGGTGCGTCCACAATAGCTCATCCTATATATATTGCAACGCAGATCCACTTTCCAGACATCGACCTCTTCGCAATCCTTGTAACCCTTCTCTCTCTAAATATCAACCATGATTTCTCTTAAGAAATTGTTCCAGAAGTGAGTCAATCGTTTTCAGGGTCTACTCGCTGGCATAATAGTAATTAATACCCCTCAGGTCTCACGACAGCAAGACGCCGTCGCTCAAGCACTCCAAATCGATGACATTCGGGCTCTCTCCGCAAAGGAGCATACGCGAGCCTTGTGCTAATTCTTCCAAACCTGTGTACCATGGCAATACCTCCCTCAAAACTTCCGACATCGTCTACATCGAGCAAGCTCCGGGGATATTGGATATCGATCGCGCGCAATGGTACCCAGGCCTCCGAGACCTGTCGACACATCACGCCCACTTTGACTCGTGCGCAGACTTGTTGGACCAGTTTCCAAGTCCACCGCCGCCACCTCCGAGGCCACCACGTAGCGCCTTAAGAACCACTTCATTAAACTCAAAGAACTGCAGGCCCAAATTGCCCCTGCAGAACTGCAATACAAGCCATCAGTATGTCGTAGGTAGACATCGAACGCTTCAGCGGTCCCCTTCAGTCGCGTGCTTTTCGCGCCCCACGGCCACGGCCTACCCTTCCCTTGCCCGCAAACAGCGACATGAGGCCGCCGACGATCAAGCTACTGCGAACGCGATGCAAACAGCTGATGGCCAAGTTCCCATGGTTGAGAGCGGTAGACAGGCGGACCGTGTGCATGCCACGTCGAGCGCTGGTCGCTCGTACACCCCTGCCCCCGCTCCCTCCACTCCTACCACCCACTCCTCGCATACACCGATCTCGCGTTCTGCGCACAGCTCACATACGACCTTGCGACGGGTTCCGTCTCACCTCGCCATTCCACGCGTCGCTGCTCCAGATCATGGACAGTCTTACTGGCCTCACAATAATTACCGTGAATTTTTAAAGGAGCAGGACCCGAACGTCATCAGCACAATGATCAATCGTTATCCGGTGGCTCCTTGCTACGACCCTTCGCAAGAACAGTTACAGCCCATCTATTTTGACATGGAAAACCCAAGCCACTTCAGGAAGTCGCTTAGTTACTTCATTCATATGGCAATAGCACAGGGTCGTCCCCTCAATGCACGCGCAAATGGCTCTTACCGCCGCATCATCGATGCAGGCGATCCAACTGGTATCGTGCCGGAGATCGGCGCAGATTGGTCTCAGCAGGTGGAATATCGCTGAATCTGTGCAGACAGCAACTTGTTTGTGAAGATGGAGTCGTCGCACTGTTCTCCTTAGGCATTTATGTTGCGAAATACAATATTTGTCTTAGGGATACGGATATGATCTATGAAAATAAATCTAGTCCGTGGTCGGCTTGGAATACCAGACTCTGCGTAAGTACTGCGATGGGAATGGTGTTTTTGAGTACAGTCGATTTTAATACCATCCGGCAGAGAAATTAAAGTCTTTTATTATTCGCCATCGCAAGCTCAGTTCAAAGGTTCTCCTACAATATACATTGTGCAAGCAACATGTAAGTTGGTCAGCTGCCGCGCCTCATAACCGTTACACTAGAAGGTAGAATACTGAAAGCTTAGCTTTCAGTACCAGCGACAGTATATATATTGATTTAATATGGGAACTCAAATACTAGCAAGCCAGCGTGCTTACACAACATCGAACTTTATGCAGAAGCAGCCATGCTAATCAACTTCCGAGTCGAACACCTATTGCATCATCAACCATGGCACCAAAGCTAAAGCTAAAGCCGAAACCTAACTCACTATCGCGACGCACTGCTCTGGCCGCTACCTCATTCAAGGAAAATCGCATGTTTTCATGGCATCCTAAATTACACAGCGCGAGGGTCAGTCATGTTGCTGAATCCTGGATGCACAAAAACTACTCATACTCACAGACAAGATACATTTCATTTGAGGGCAGCACTGAGAGTCCACGGTGCAACTCACGTGTTGATCGCTGCATGCACTGACTGCCATAGATGCTGTCAAAGCAACGATGACGGCGAGGAAGGAGAAATGCATTATTGTGCGAGGTGAAGAATCTGCTTGGGTTATCTCGAATAGTAACTCTGAAGGATGGGGGGACGCAGTAGGAAGACGGCTTGCTTTATATCTTGAGTGTAGCAATGGAGAGCTCAGGAGTTCGGAAGAATAGTTATCAATGTTGAATGGCATATATTTAGGCAGAACCTTTGGCTACAGGCTAACTCGTGATCAGTCATGATTTGGCTGGAATGAATGGCAAAATTTGTATGCCAGCGAGTAGGTAGCGCGATGTCCGCCGACGTTCCGCCAGGTCCGAGTTGAAGTGCAGTTTAAAATCGTAAGACTTTATCCGGAATGGAATCACCGTCTTAAATCGGTAAATGAGTAAACTGTCGCACGAAAAACGTAGCTAGAGCAACTCGGATGTCGTATGCAGTCAGTGAAAGTCGCTGTCGGATTCTGGAAACTGGAACTGGCCCGCGCAAACCCAACCCTCGTACATTCGCCAATAAGTATTGAATAGAGGAACGATAATTTACCGTCATGCTGGTAATTTGCCCGTGGATGAATTAAGATGCTGATGCCGGTATACAGGGAGTTTGGGTCTGCGTGCTAGTGTTCCAGAAAGTCTGGTCTTTCGAGGGTTGCGCAGAGATTGGAATAGCAGGCGATCTGGTCTGCAACAAGTGATCGCCGGCCAAAACCTCAAACACCGGTAATATTCCGAGAAACCAGACACCCTCCAGTGTTCGACACGCGTCTAGAATGATGTTAGTTGATATTACACTGAGCTCCTAGCCTCCTACAGGCTATATAAGGAATCCTCACCGACCGATGCATGCTATCACTTGACAGACGGGCTGGATGTGATACGTTGATGGGTGGCGTATACAATACAACGAGATGCAGCCTGTTCCGACTTGACGATGCCCCGTCTTTATTAGATTCAAACCCAGGACCTGACAACGACCTTCCCCGTTTCAACGTCACTATCCCATTAGCACATCCCCTCGCAAACGATCAATGGTGGATTACGTAGCAGTAATGTCATAACACCACCAGCTGTCCGTCCAATACAGCACTACCTCTATGGTGGGTTATGTCTCCCAAGAAGCTCAATCTTTTGGGTGACTCGGATGTCGTACGAAGGAGCGAGAAGCGGATTGTCACGCATTCTTCAATGCATAGCGGAGTCTGGTGATTGGTAACAGCCAGTTTAGAGGCTGAGTTCTGAATGCCGTCGCCCAGTGCATCTGACATATACTGAATGATATGTAAGTTCGTGCTGCGCCGAGGTCCCCCAGGTCCAGGCTACATAACACTCACCAGTGTTCAAATTTGACGAACGAGTTAGGATGCGAGAGGTCAATGAATTACTGATGGTATAACGAGTGACACATTACAACGGGATAACAAAATAGAAGAACTAGATGCTAAGACTAAATTATCGGTGCGCTGTGCCCATCAATGGTTGTCGTCGGTGGACGGAGACACACAGCAGAGGAACAACACAACACGAACCCACCATTTGGGGTTCTTGATGCGTCTCGCCTTGTCGCTAGCTCGTTCCGGCCGCCGAGCAGTGTACAGTGCCTGTAGGAAAACTTGAGACACCAGCCATTGGGAACACATCCCCAGCAAGGCGTACCTTCTTGTCATCTAGTGCAGGAACTTTGACGATCGAAGATCTACGGTGAGGAGAAGGTCTATGTTCTGGGCATCGCTGGAGTTCAATCGATTCATCGGTGTTGGGTTGGGAACGGTGGAAGGGTTTGAGAAGGCGAGCGAGGAGCGCTCGTGGACGCAATCCCCAGGAGGGTGCAAAAGAACGATGGCGGCATTGTGGAGGGGAAGGATCACGGTTTTGCACACCATTGAAAAAGCCTTGTGGCACTCGACGTGGGGTTGGACGGATGGGTGGACATCGGGTATCACTGGCCTGGAAAGTTGATATTACAATCAATATCAGGGTCAGAAATGAAGCAACATACACCTGATAGTGACTTGTGAAAGTAGAATGTCAGCATGTCTCATTCTTGAAAATCCACAATGATACATACCTTTTTTTTGAGTTCAGATGCCTAACAGTCATTGGGAATGAGATAGCGTGTGGCAGTCAAGTTGGAACTCACATCAGGTATGAGGTCTTCTAAGCCAGCTGCTTTGAGGATGGCTTGAATGTCCCACACGTACGCGTTATTGTCTTTGCAACCTGTGGATAGCAGCTTTCCATCTGCGGAAAAGGCCGCACACTCGACTTCTTTTTCGTGTTGTAGAGGTGGACCGACTTGGAGGTTTGTGTCAAGATTCCAGAGACGTGCTGTTCTATCCCATGATATACTCGTAAGGAGACAATCGTTCTGAAATAAAGTGAGGGAGTAGACAGCATCTGTGTGACCCTCCAGAAGGGCGATCTGCTGCCATGTGGCAGTGTCGAATATCCTAATTAGTCCATTGCTTGACCCGGCGATAACCTTCTTTTCGTCGGATGTCCAGGCCAAGCTCCAAATTGCCCCATTAATATTGTCTTTGATCGTGGAAAACCGTTTGCCTGTCTTTGCATCCCGGATTTCGATTCCACTCTCGATGTATCCTCCCGTTGCAATCATTTTTGCCTCGGGTGAGTAGCTCACCGCGTGCACGTGCTTGTGTCCCGTCTTGATTGGATTCAAACTCTGGACGGGTTCTCCGCTCTTGACGTCGCACACTCTTGCTGCCCCGTCCCAGGATCCGCTCACCACTCGCTCACCATTTCGACTCCAGCACACTGACGTCACACCTTTAGAGTGCCCTTCCCATTTGACGACAACCTTCCCCTTCTCAACATCCCACAACCTCACTGTCCCGTCTTGGCTTCCGCTGGCAATAGTCTTGCCATTTGGAGACAATGCGATCGTCCGTACGCTTGCCTCGTCTCCTTCATCTTGCCACTCGTCACCTATTTGTGCTCCGCTCTCTATGTCCCACAGTCGAAGTGAGCCATTATATGAACATGTGATGATGCGCTTCCCGCTGGGCAGGTGCGCGACGCCGCATACCCCGCTGGTATGGCCTCGCATCGTCTTGAGGGGTGTTACTACTGACGTTGTCTTCATCTTGGGAGGCGGAACAGGATGGTGAGCGCTCGGGGATCTTGATGGTCAAGGGAATCATGGCTTATGCGGGAGAGCTGCTCTTGAATCTTTGGATTAGAGTGGGTTGTCGTTGCCTTGCCCGCGCCAATATCGTTAGTGAGTCTATGAGTTCAACTGAATGCGTGTCGATCGCCGTGCACAAGTCATTACTTACGAGAACGACATAATCAAAGGAGACTTTGGGACAAGTTATCCAGGTCGATTTTACTACTGGTCCTTGAAAACTTGCAAGAGGTCTACAAAGGTCTTTGAAACTGCTCAGTAACTTCAGTGTTTCACCTCCGTGTAACTCACATAAGCTCTGCTTTGAACAAATTCACTCTTCACAAGAACGAGGGCTCGTGAGTGATACGTTTGCTGTAGAGTCGAGAGAGTTGCACAAGTGTTGGTATAAGGCGTCTGATAAGGTCTGTATTCTGCGCGTTATCCTCCACAGCTTACAGACGAAGCGCCCATGACTATGCCACGTGCATTTTCCTCTATTTGGATCTTGAGCGCTCGAGCGCTTGCACCGATCAGATCCATCTCCGCTCTCTTCATGGGTGCTTCCTTCCACCCTATCTTTGTCACAGGGGGTCGTTAAAATGATCCAGGTCCCTTGTCTTGTATTTTTCCTCACCCCAGCTTTCCTGTGAAGTTTACTCTGTATTATGAGTGATACAGATGAGCTTTGAGGAATACCAAGGGCCGTTGGATAGCTCAGACGTCGTTGGGTCCGGCCTTTGGGGTCGGGCAAGCATTATAACTTGATCATGCAATGGAGGGTATCGGGGTCTTCAGGCTCGCAATAGATGCCATCAGCTTCTCTTGTTTCTGCTTGACCCATGCTCAACCCATGTGTCCAACGCCGAATAGCTCTTTTTTCCAAAAAAAAAAAAGGAGGTGTTGACCAGAGAAGTACATATTCCCCGACGCTTTAGCTCTCTTCACACCACTGCTCAGGATTGCTTCCCTCTCAGGTATGTCACATCATTCTGTGCTGCACTTTGGGCCGCTCGAGACACCGGTGCCATGCACGTCTTCTGCTGTCGCTGTCCACATCTGACAGGATGTCAAATTTCATGTCCGTATTCTGTAACCTATGCATTTTTGGACTTGATTTAGAGGATAGTGCGGAAAGCTGTTCCGTCTTTTACTCTCAGTTGGTGGCTAGCAATCTCAACTCTTGTTTCATATGCCAGGCTACTGTTTTGAAGTCGAGCTACTGGGCTGCCGCAATAGTCTTCTCAGAGGCTTCGTGACACTCCTCTCGGGCATCGTTCCGTATTACGCTGAACCAATTGTAGGAGGATCTCCCTCATTTCGTTCTACTTCGCTCGCGGGTCATTAGTCCCATGAAGAGCTCTAGGACTGTGGACTCCGTCGAATCTGCGAGAAATGACGTATGCTGGACAGAGCCAGTGGCAGATGCACTTGGGGTCGCCTCCGTCGTTTGAACTGGTCTTGTATGCCGCATTCTGAGAGGCTGTTCCGTCGATCTACAAGTTGATTACCTGGACTGACCACTGCGATAGTGAATTGTCAGCTTCACATACATGTTTAAAATTGTGTCCTGTTCAGGATGAATTAGCCAAATACAGTACAGGGAACGAAACAGACTGGATTATGAGGTTGAATGTGAATGGTCGAGTGGGTAGATGCGGCGGTCTTGCTAGGGCAAGTATTTATGGACGATTGTGAAAAAGAACTTAGTAGGACGATACAAGGTGTGTCAAGCAGGACATGTGAGCGGTATCGATCGATATATGAACATAACAGTCAGAACATGGGAGCGAATCATGCACAGACACATACTGCGTGCATACAGAATTTTGCTTTTCGATCTCATGACTGGGCTGGGATGGGGGGTGATGTTGCATGCTCAATGGTCCGAAAGCCAAGGCAAAGTTGTAGACATTCCCAAGGGAAATACTTCACCTGATTCCGCCTGGGCTGAAAACAAGCGAACACCTCTCGTTGAAAAGAGATGGAAGTTGCATCTGCAGGAGAGTTAGCGTCTTGCAGGGTGACAAGGTCAAGCGAATGGGCGAGTAGATCATCACGCATTCTTTAGAGAAGTATATCTGAACCTGGCGCTCGCAATTCTGGGGCATTCGCCAAGCATGTATATGAATTGTACTTGGTGGACCTGTAAGTCCACATCATGCCGAGCACCTCAAGCCCAGAAAGTGCCCACCAACTGATGTGCAAATCGGCCTATCACACAACGAATTAGAATGCGAGGCATCAATGATTGGTATTAATGATGACGGAGAAATAGCCAAAGGAAGATACAAGATAAATGTAATTATTCATGCACCATTAATGGTTGTCGTCGGCGGAAGGAGACACACAGCAGAGGAACAGCACAACATGAACCCACCATTTGGGGTTCTTGATGCGTCTCGCCTTGTCGCTAGCTCGTTCCGGCCGCCGAGCAGTGTACAGTGCCTGTAAGACAACTTGAGACACCAGCCATTGGGAACACATCCCCAGCAAGACGTACCTTCTTGTCATCTAGTGCAGGAACTTCAACGATCGAAGGTCTACGGCGAGAAGTGCTAGGTCCTGGGCGTCGCTGGAGTTTAATTGATTCGTCGGTATTGGGTTGGGAACAGTGGAGGGGCTGTGGAAGGCGAGCGAGGAGCGCTCGTGGACGTAATCCCCAAGAGGGTACAAAAGAACGGCGGTGGCATTGTGGAGGGGAAGGATCGCGGTTTTGCACACCATCAAAAAAGCCTTGTGGCACTCGACGTGGGGTTGGACGGATGGGTGGACGTCGGGTAGCATTAGCCTAGAATGTCGACGTCACGATCAATCAAGGTCAGAAAAGAAACAACATACACCTGATAACGGCTGGCACGAGGGGGGTATAAGCGTGTTTCATTCTTGAAAAGCCACGAAATGATACATACATTGTTTTTGAGTTTAGAGTTTTGTGCCTAACAGCCACTGGAATAAGATAGCGAGTGGGATCAAGTTGATACTCACATCGGGCTTAGACAGGAGATCTTCTAGACCAGTTGTTTTGAGGATGGCTTGAATGTCCCACACGTACGCGTTATTGTCATCGCAACCTGTGGGTAGCAGCTTTCCATCGGTGGAACAGGCCATACACTCAACACGGTTTTCGTGCTGTAGAGGTGGACCGACTTGGAGGTTGGTGTCAAGGTTCCAGAGACGTATTGTTCTATCCCATGATATACTCGCAAGGAGGCAGTCGTTCGGAAATAAAGCCAGGGAGGAGACAATATTTTTGTGACCCTCCAGAATGGCGATCTGTTGGCATGTAGCAGTGTCGAATATCCTAATAGACATACCCCCCGATCCAACGATAAGCTTCTTTTCATCTGATGGCCAGGTTAAGCTGAAGTGAATTCCGAGTTCATCTTTGATAATTGTTAAGGGCCGTTTGGACTGTGTCTTTGCATCCCAGATTTTGATTCTGTCATTGGATCCACATGTCACAATCATTGTCGCCTTGGGTGAGTAACTGACCGCGTACAATTGCTTGTGCCCCGTCTTGATTGTATTCAAACCCTGAATGGGTTTTCTGCTCTTGACATCCCACACCCTTACCGTCCCGTGGAAGTCTCCACTCACCACTCGCTCACCATCTGGACTCCAGCATACCGACTTCACGAAATCAACATGGCCTGTCAATTTGACGACGACCTTCCCCGTCTCAACATCCCACAACCTCACTGTCCCATCATCGCTTCCGCTCGCAAGAGTCTTGCCATTTGGAGACAATGTCATCGTCCGTACTCCTGCCTCATCCCCTTCATCTCGCCACCCATCACCTATCTGTGCACTGCTCTCTAGGTTCCATAGTCGAAGTGAACCGTCCATCGAACATGTGATGATGCGCTTCCCACAGAGCAGGTGTGCAATGCCAGACACGGTTTTGGTATGGCCTCATATCATCTTGCGGGGGGTTACTGCTGGTGTTTTCTTCATCTTATGAGGCGGAGCAGACATCAAGGGTACTTGGGGATCTCAATCAATGGAACCCTGGATTAAAGTGGGTTGTCTATTGGGAGTATAGATCGTGAGGGAGTTCACCTATCTGCGTCCACCTCAGTTCATTTCACCAGAAGTACCTGCAGGGATCGCTCACCAGAGGTCTTATCCAAAATAATTCAATTCTGACTCACAAGACAACTTCAGGACGATATATACAGGAGATATTCCTCAAGATAGGTCAATGATTTGTCCTACCTTTTCCTCATTTCAGCTTTTCCTAGAAACAACCAGAGCATCACTCACGTAAGGTCCACTTGGAACAACCGCACAAATTCACTCCACACTAGAATGAGAGGGGTGTGCTGGTAGCTGAGGCGGTTGCGCGAGTGTTGGTGTAAGTTACCTATCAAGGCGTGTATTTCATACGTCAGTACTTCAGTCCCAGTGAGAAGTGGATATTGGGTGTACCCACGCAAAGCTTGGTAAGTATCGGTGTCACAAATTATT
>QLOO01003421.1:0-11609 GCA_003313855.1 Suillus sp. MG131 | reverse complement strand
CCTATGGATGTTATGGCACCAAGGAAAGATACTCGTCCGGCCGGTGTTGATGGGTGGAATTTCAAGGCATGTTTGGCTCGGACGACATTTTCAATTCCCATTTCATGGCTGAGGTACTGAATTACAGGCTCGTAATTCTCTCATGTTCTCCCCTGACGCCGACATGTCTCCGTACCATCCGCGTACATCGAAAGCTAAAGCAAGCGATGATCTCGGTATCATAACTCATGTGAATACACGTCTTCCAGAACAGGATGAAGGAGATTCTCAGTCACGAGCTGCATCTGCCCCACCAAGTCCCACACGCAGTCGAATCGATGCCGCCATCACTGGCACGCCATGTAAGTTCTATTTCGCATTAACTAATTTGTTTATATCCTAACCACCCTCACTAGATCGACCGCGGTCCCCCACCAATGAATTTTCGCTTGTACCCAGCCTCCCTTCACCTACCGCTGCCGAACTGGGTCCTTCTGCCGTTAATCAACTCATAACATGGGGGACCCTAAATGCAACTCCACGGATACTGTCAAAGTCTGATGATCCAGCAGAAGCCTCGCCACTGTCTAGCACACCTTTCCATATTGCTGCGCCGTCGAGCCGCGAAGCATTATCTCACAAATTATCCGCACACGCCTCAAAAAGCCTTCGCGCGAAAGCTGTCCTCCTTGGGGGGGCGACCCCAATTATTGGACGCACACCAGCCCGAGGAGGTTCCTCAAAATCAGGTTCTATGGGCCCCCCAAGTTGGACTCCGCGGAGAGCTGACGCACCTGGCAATCTGACACCTGCAGGAAAGAGATTGTTGGATAGAACTACGATGGGTACTGCAGCAACGAGAAGGGCGGAGGCGATGGGTCGAATGTCTGGCTGGGGGACGGGACAGACTGCGGAGAGGGATCTCAACCGTGTGCGGTGGACACCGACACCGACAGCTCGGGGAGGATGAGACACAGCCTGCGGAGAAGACAAATGAGCATGTATTATGCATGCTTCTGATATTGTATGTAGTAGAGGACAATGGATCGGGTAGTGTGTTTTTGAATCAGATGATACAAAAGTGAACAAATTCGCAAGGACGACTACAGGTAAGTCGGAAGATGGAATCATCATGATCCGGATGTTTTGCGACGTTTTGCGACTGGTGGTGCATCCTCATCGATGTTCTTAATAGATTCCTTCGCCTTCGCCTTCGATTCGCTGGGTACTGGAGCGTTAGACTTTGGTCTCTTCTTCACTACAACACCCTTCAATGTTTTCTTGACATCTTTCTTGGACGCCACCACGGGAACTTTGGGCTTCTCGGGGATGTCGTCACTCTGTTTTCGTGGCTGTGCCATAGGCTGCGTAGGCTTGTTGAGGTCATTCTCCCTAGCTGCAACAGCTCTTTGTAGATCCTCAATGTCAACGACAGAGGGATAATGAATGGAAGCATACTTTCTGAAGTCTGAAAGTTCCTCGCCGTCCTGTGCTTTCCGGAGGCGTTCTTCTTCGGCCTGCTTTTCTCTGATAGAATCTAGAAACATGATCTCGTCCTCTTCTAGTGCTCGAAATTGATTTGCTACAATTGGGCAAGTCAAGATCACCACGAAAAGATATAATTCCGACTTGCCTAACTTCGTCTTCTCCTCCCATTCTTCTTGCTTCGCGGCCTAATACACCTATTAATTCCAAAAATGAAGAGCAGCTGTGGTAACGCACCCTATTCGCAGCCAATTTCTATTCAAGTTTCGATTTCAACTGAAAGTTTGAAACAAACGCAGTGCCACTCACCTCTGCTAAACTTCGACCATCGAAAGAATCTTCCACAGGCTGCGGCGGAGGCACCTGTCCGAGCCTAGTAAAGTTCAGCTTCATGTGACATCTTACTTCTCAAAGGCTGTATCTGCTGCGCACCTGGCATATGCTGCTTTCCACTGATCGTCTCTGCGTGCTTTCGCCTCCTCTAGGTCGTTTTGAGAGATGAATCTTGAGCCAACACCGCCGACTGACACTGAGGGCAAACCGTCATCCATGTGTTAACCTTACCGATAATTGAATGACCCCATAGTGTAACCATGGCCGGCATCTCGGCACTTACTGTCGCTTCACAATTAATATTGGAACAGACTTTCGTATTGTCGCCACTTATAAGAATCTGTGGGGTGAATGGCCTGAACACCGCTGTTTGATAACTGAATCTGCACTAGCTGGACCCTAGGCCTCATTCCTTCCCTTCTTTTTTCCATTCCTTCGCCCATGTCTCTATCAGCTGCCAGCACTCGAAAACCTCAATCGATTCCGTCACACAGCAGTCTTGCAGCATCAGTCCGGAATCATGTACTTGTAGTACCTTCGGCGACGAGAGCCGTCGTTACCGCACCCCGTATGAACTTCTGAATAGTAATCGAGCGGTGTCACTTACTTTGTCCCTTAATCTGCCGTAGCTTGGGCGCAAGATGAACCTCCTTCTCCTATAGATGATGACCATCATTTATATGATCAGAGACCATCCGACCTCGTTGCTTCTCGCTCATCATTGGGAGGACTAAATGGTACTTGGTCTGAGCATCAATCGCCCTGGGGGACCTTCGCACGTCCTCGAGAACCTCAGGGAGAGCCGTCAGGTCAAGCAGCTGTCAAGATAGGCGCTACCTACAAAAATCGACCACCCTTATCATCATTCACTAATCCCCAGTCGTGCAATGAGCCCCACTCCCAGACAGCTTCTCCGCTGGAGAAGGGAGCTGCGCACCTTCATGCCGAATCCTCTGCGCCTTTCACTGTATCTTGCAATAAAACACCTGGTTGGGACACGCCATGGGAACCAACACGCGATTTCCCTACAAATGATTATTCCCATCTTGGGATGACTGGAGATCACTCAGACAACGAGTCAGGAGACAGGTCCAACTCTGGGAAATCTAGGAAGAAACGCTTTAGAACCTTCATTCTGACGAATATATACGTGCCATTGGTGAGTGCAGCGCTGTCTGCTATTCACTCTGCCATTATATGTATAAATCTGTGATCTAGCTTTTTAGATTCATCAATATAACATTTACAACTGCAGCCCTTGCGGTGGCCATCAGAATACGTATCACCGAATTGCAAGACGGTGTCATGGGAATCGTAGGAAGTTCTCCGTACGTCACTTCATGGCTTGATAAGTGTCAACTTGATGAACATATGTTTGTCAGAACTTTGGTGATAATATTTGCACCTCTGACTTTAGTCCATGTTATGGTGGCAATATATGCAAGTTTCTCCAGCTTGATTTCTCGTCACCATCTCATGCCATTATAGCTCGAATATTTTGGTCGTCCCATGGGATTATGGCGAACATCTGCCAAACTTGCACACACCCTTCTCGAAGTTTGTTTCATTTGTGCATGGTCTGCGGCGTTTTCCCTCTGTTTCGACAATTTCTTCACCTCTCTCATACCCTGTGCGTCGGCAGGAAGCATCGCTTGGTACGACGAACTCAGTCGGCCAGAGCTAACGATTCCGAGCCTTGGACGAAATGAGGGCGGAGTGGGAGATACGCTTTGCGACTATCAACTTGCATTGATTTGCCTGGTTGGGGTTGGCCTGGTCACATATTGCATCAATATTGTCATCAGCCTCTTCAGGATTTTTGAGAAGGTCAAGTCGTACGCTGGTTTTCGCCCTACAATGCCGTTTTAGTGCACTACGTGACTCGTACACCCTTCTATCCTGGATCATACTAGACATTCATCAGATCCATCATTTTCGTTTTCCATTTTATGCTAGCACTACATATATTCCTTCATTATCATGGACTACCGTCAACCTAGGCGGTGTATCATCTACATATCTTCCCCCATTCATGTGTACTATCAAAATGGATTTACTTGGTTCTAGAGCAGTATTGACGATCAGAGCAATTCATTGGTTGATTGGAGAGTGCAAAGTGCCACTGGTGCTGACAATCAAATAAATCTGTCTTCTCGCGAACTTCTCAATATTCACACGCATGTGTACCTGCCCTCCATCAAGTAAGTACGTATGCTCATCCAGTGCCAGTATTGTTTCATCGTTGGTTCAGTTGACCACCATGTCCGACCCCGGCGGTGAGCCATCAGAAGGCACTCCTAGGAACACGAATACCAAGAATTATATTGTCGGCGTCGGCCTCCTCTTCGTAGTTGTCCTGTTATGGACTGCGTCCAGTTTCTTGACGCAAGTAAGCACACGACCACACTTCTGGGCAGTGATATCCATTAATTTTCTACAGGATATGTATGACGATGGATACCAGAAGCCATTCCTGTAAGTGTGATTCCTGTCTGTGGGGTGCGTATTTACCATGATGCAGAATAACATACACCAACACCGCGTCATTTGTGTTTTACTTGCTGCCATATATCGCACGACGACTGTGGGCTGACCGCTGGGGTCCGCCCAAGTCCTCAAGGTATTTTCAAACAGCATTCCATACTCTAGTTGCTAGTTCATACCGACTTCAGGTCAACCATAATCTATCAGCCGCTGGAGCAAGAGCTTGATAATGATGCAGAGACTGCAGTAATTACATTGTCTATCATCCTCGCACGTGGCACTTCTGACTATCTTCAGGTGGAGCTGATACCTCCAATCGACCAGGTCGATAGACCGCTAACCGTGAATGAGACCGCAAGGATGGCACTCGGATTTTGCTTCCTGTGGTTTATTGCGAACTGGGCTTTGAACGCTGCCTTGGCATATACCAGCGTTGCAAGTTCAACGATTCTGTCTGGCATGAGTGGTACGTGTGTTCGTACTACTGTCTCTCCCCAACTGCACCAATATAACAGGGATGTTCACTCTTGCCGTTGGACGTATGTTCCGCGTGGAAACATTAACACTAGTCAAAATTGGAGCTGTGCTTACTGGGTATGTAGTTATTTGTGTTTTGTTCATGGATAATTTGGCTCACCGGCTTGCAACAAGCTTTGTTGGTGTGATCCTTGTTGCTATTTCTGACGGGTCTTCCGATGACCAGCCAGATGCAATGGGGTCATCAATAATTTACAAGGCTGCTACCTCATTGCCAGTTTTGGGAGACTTCTTGGCTTTGATGTCGGCTGTGTTTTATGCTCTCTATGTCGTCTTCCTCAAGGTTCAGATTAGGGAAGAGTCGAGAATTGACATGCAACTGTTCTTTGGGTTTGTGGGATTATTCAACATAGTCCTATCCTGGCCCATGGGTGTCATCCTGCATCTGGTTGGAATGGAACGCTTTGAGATACCCTCTTCTCATAATGCTATCGTCATTATTTTGTTGAATGTGAGTTTCCGTCGTCTGTCTCTCGGTCTTGGGAGTTTACATGTTCTAGATGTTTATCACCGTATCGAGCGATTACTTATATGTTATTGCAATGCTGAAGACCACACCTCTAGTGGTGACAATCGGTCTCGGCCTCACCATTCCGGTTGCGGTCATCGGGGACTACTTCCTTGGGAAGCCTGCCGCAGCGCAAGTACTGGCAGGGGCCCTCCTGGTTATCATAGCCTTCATTGCAGTCGGCGTCGAGAACGCAAAGCCAAGCGAGGGCAGTGATCTCCTTTCTGGGGATTTCGTGGATGATGCTCGCGCCCAGCGGTCCCGGGTTCGGCTTGAGCACGAAGATCCCCTTGAATGTCAAACTGAGGGGTGAAGCTCACGCATAGTTCACGTTTGTATACAGCTGTATTTCTCTTGGAGGCATATTCTCGTACGATACCGTTCATCATGACTGTATACTTATATTAGATCTACGTTCGGAGCACTAAATATATATTTTGTTGGTTTTTGAGGGTAATCTTCTGGCTACAGCGATATAAAGACCCTAATATCACTACAAATATTGAAGTCAATTCGGCGCTTATGCACATGCGACTCAAGGACTGGTCAAGAAAAGGGATGACAGAAGGGAATGTCTAGTATCTGTTTACACTTATTAGGTTCAGAAGCTTTTAGCATCTTATGTCATGTACTGGACGTTTGATTCGAATCTATCAAGATGGTGGGCAATGAGTCTCATTGCTACACATCTCACTGATATTCATTTTAGCCTAGAGAGCGCAGAAAACGTATTTCAGCCCATGAACCTTCCGCTAAGCTCGCCCGACGACAATTTGCAGTGCAAGAGAATGCAGTTGAAGCGGTCGAAGTAGGTGCCGCTGCAGAGGCTTCAGTGCGTCTTATGACAAAATTTCGACTTTACTATTATGCCTAACCTCGACACTTGTTAGGGGGAAGCAATATTGCAAGAAATGTCCACAGCAACTACTGAACCTCGTCATTCAATGAAGAAGAAAGAGAAACAACAGCTCAAACACGAAGCTTTCATTGAAAGTACGCTCCATATTTTCAATCGTCATTCCTCTCCTCATCTTGTTTTTAGAGCTGAAATCTAAATCATCCCCGTACTCGAGAGTGCAGAGACGTCGATTCAATAGACGGCAACGAGAACAAGTCGGTGGCGGACTTGATGCCATCGGTGCTGTTCTTTCCGCCATTGATATGGATGACTCTCCAGAACAAGGCGGTCCAGTGGCCGAGGAGAAAATGGATACGCGCACTCACAAAGTTCAACCTAAAACGCTTCAGATTGGAGAGGGCAAGGGAATGCCGCTAAAGAAGAACCAGCGAAAACGTGCTTTGTGAGCTCATGCGGTTTCTTCACTTTGTCCGCTCGTGCTAATCCACTTTTCAGGGAACTTGAGAAACTTCGACAGCCTTTGATACTCTCAAATCCACAGTACTCGTCAAACCCATTTCAAACGATCCGCACTCACGCGCAGAATACACTCGTGAAGCGTGCTGATGTCCCAAGTGCGCAATAACTTCAATGTGCGGTAATTTAAACGAGAGTCTACTGCTATATCAATGATTACAACCAATATTCCGAGACTTGTACGATGACATGCGATCACTGGTGAACATTGAGGAAGTTACCTAGTGCATTGATTGGGAAATGCATGGATGATATGAGTTTGTGTGAGTGTGCTCGTTTGAACCCATCTACATATCATTCATTTCAGTCGTATACACACATAGGACATGCGCGTTGTATTTCAAGCAAAACAAAAGATGTGCGATACAAAAACTGAATGCACCGACTTGTACATATCTCGACAGTACCAAGTAGTACCGTGTGCTGTGTTATGGCAAAGTGTGATCGTTTGGGATACATCACCGATCACTATGTTAGTAGTGCTACACGAAGTGCTCGTATTAATAAAAGGAAACATACACGGTGAGTCTCCTTTTACGGTAGCCGGGTTGTAGTAATAACTCCTGTGTTAGAGTGGCAAATAACGTACTACGGTCCTCCATCATGATGAGGGGTACTGTTTCATTTTTTGTCGCTTTAGTATTCCCAACGATATGATATCAAACATATCAAGATGAGTCAGTACCTCTGCCTCGTGTTTCGGAGGCATTGCGCGCGTTAATTGTAGTAAATCATGTTCACAAAGGTTCACAGCCCCTCAAAGACGGTGCTCCGGAACCCGAATTTTTTGGATCACGGTAGATCTGCGCTGAAACACCATGGGGACCATCTGCTACTTCAGGATTCTGTGTTTGTTTAATGTGACAGAGCCACGGTCAGCCGTTTTTTGGTGATCATATCTTTATTCCGAAGATCGGCACTATTTCCTATTTGCGAACTGTCGGCGCCAGTGACTTTCATCCATAGTTTAACAGACTGGTTACATCTAGGAACTGGTTCCAGTTAACCGCAACCTGTGGGTTTTTTGAATCGAAAATAGCCCCGACTTGCGTCTGGGCCTGCGCAATTTTGCTATACATTGTTGTCTTGCTCGTTACTCGCTTATTATCCCAGACCTGCTATGTTATTCCTGGACGTGGCAGTACGGAGAACTTGACATCGAAGGCACTTGCTTGAATCGGACACGTTCTGCAGTTGACGTTGACATCCTGTGACGTCTTTCCCTCTCCTGCCGATGACATGGTTTACATCTTGCTTCGATGTTCCCGTCATCTCGCGAACGTTTCGTCAAGTTCCGTCAAAGCTATTCCTTTTTAATTTTATCCCTCGCCAAATGCACGCAACTTCTGCGAAATCTCCACGACATTCCGTAAAAAAAACCAATGCACAAGTTCCGTGGTCACGATACTCGCTCGGCACAACATAATTCCAGATACTGCACCTTCCTGTCTCTTCCTGTATATTGACAATGCATTGCTTCAGTCTAACTTTTCGCCGAACATGGCAGTGTCTCAGCGGGACATGACAACCGAATAGGCGTCTATCGAGGTTCCCCAGGTTCTGTTGAGTTCCCAATGCAAAATCCATAACCGTGAGGTCAGTGTTCTATTTATATTATGTACAGAACTTCATGATGAGGCAGCTACCAATTATCATCCAGCTATCTGGCCTCTCTCATAATCGGTCAGGGAAACCCTCGATGGCGCATTTTGTACAGGCTCCAGGCTCGTGAGGCCGGATTCGCAATGTGGGGTCCTCCTTGGGCCATCAACCACAAACCCTGTCGTGGCAGCTGCTAGTCGGAACGACGCAGAGGCAAGTAACTGACTGTGCGACGCGGACATGACGCTCAACAACATGAGCTCAGGGTTAGTTATCAGTACCCTTCCATTTACCAAACCGTTATCATAGAGTTATGTGTCATTGTACGAGGGTTACAACCTCTGCAAAATCTTCCTCCAGTACATCAATTCGACAGAGAAGCTTTTTGCAAATGTGAATTAACCTACAACTTGAATTAAACGTTAACACTCGATGTCGTATCAGATTCACTGGTCGTCTATTCGCAACATGGCTACAACACGGTAAAAATATATTGTGGTATGTAAATAAGGTATATGCAGTATCATACAGACGGTATCTGGCTCAGGTGTCTGGCTCATCCCCTGTGCGGCTCATTCCAGCACTCCAAACCGTACTTCCGCTCCCACCTCCGCTCCTCCTGCTTCTGCTTCTGCGACTTCTCCACTCCTCTCCAAGGCTCCTGGGGGGCTCAGTAAAGCCTCCCGGTCTACCTTTCGCAATCTCGTCACTGAGTATCTGCTCATGCGCATCCAATGCTGCCAAGGAGTTCTCTGCCTCCGCTTGCTCCAGAGCCTCGTGCGTGAGTTCAGACCGTCCATCACCACTGAAGCCAAGTCCGTACGTCGCTTGATGACTATTGTGTGTCGAAGGCCCAGAGTTAACAGACGAAGTATCGGAATGACCAGTGGTGGATCGTGATCTGAATATTGAAAAGCGACTGGCTGTAGCAGTCTGAGGGCTCTCGGGGGTCGAAGAACTCTTTTGCATAGACACCAATGGAGAAGGAGCAGGTTGCTCGATACCCATGAGTTTCATGGTTGCATGGAGCCGCTCTCTTTCCCGCCGATCCTCCTCGTCTTCATACGTCTCCAGTTTGCGTGCGCTAGCCACGGGTGTGGAAGTTGGCTTCAGCGTTAGAGGTCGCAAGTTGGTTGCTTCAGGTTTTTTTTCTGCGCCGCCGAACAAAGAGAAATTCTTCCAGTCGATAGACATAGAACGTCGTTGAGATGTCTTCGGGGCAGACGTATCAGAAATGGGAGGCGGTGATGATAGCGTCTTCTCGGGAGCGGGGGTGGGGACGGGGACAGAATCCGAGGCTGCTCGTGAAAAAAAGGCTGATTGTGGTCGAGTCTTGGATGCCTTCGCTAGTGCACTGGCAGTGGTTGTTACACCCAGAGAAGGAGATTTAGAATGCATGTTCGGAGATTTCTCATAGTCCACCGACAGGACATGCTCGAAACCTTCTTCTGCAATGATTCTGTCGATGATTTTGGACGCATATAAAGAAAGTGCCTTGTTAGCATCTTTGAGAGTCTTGACTTCTGATCGTAATGCTTCTAGGTCTGTGTTTGAGTCTGGCATATCAGACGTGGAGACTTTTCTGGTGTCCGTAGATACCCTCTTTCGTCTTCCTTTGCTACCAAGAGCTTGATCGCCGTCGATAGAATCTCCGGAGAGAATGTCCTTGTTCTCAGCACGGCCAAGTTCAGCAGCCAAGTCAAGTCCTGGGCCGGTGATAGGGAGGTCGGCGAGAGACTCTCCGCGCGGGGCTCGACTGGGAGAATGTGACGCCGAGTCATTCCTGCGCACATGACGTCCGTGGCGGTTTGAAGATGGCGAATCAGCTCTGAAGCGTTGCTCCAGATCATCATCCTCCGCCATCTCTTCCTCGACCCTATCCAACACGCTCTTGTCCGTACTCCTAAGACTGCCTACGTCAGCGCCGTCGTCTACCATCACTTCATCATCATCGTAGCCGCCGTCTGTCGTGTTCGGGGCCCCACCGACTTGTTTCAAGAGATCAAATTGGCCGCTTAATGTCTTCTCCCGCAACAAGATCATGTAGCTCTCATTGTCCTCTTGTAATTGATTGTTGACTCTCTTCAAATCCACAAGCTGCGCTTGCAAAAGTATGAGAGTACTTTGCAAGGATGTATAAGATGTTGAAAGTGTTGAGAGTTCAAGTTTGAGAGCGGTCATTTCAGCTGGTTCGCTCTCCGGATCATTGAGGTCCTGTTTAGTAGAATAGTGCTGTTCTTGATTTCTAGGGACAGCGACTTCTAATACCTCCGCTTCTGCCTCAACGTCGGTGTCGAGGAGATCGGGGCGAGAAGAATCCGTAGAAAGAGTTGGATCAGCAGATCGGGGCGGTTCAGCAACTTTGCGGGCTTGTGTAAGAGACTGAATCCGTGATCTGAGGTGCTGCTCATTGTCATAGGCTGCTTGGCGCTCTGCCTCGAATGTCGATGTCTACGAATCGTCCATGTGTATATGAAGTGCAAGAAGAGACAAAAACGGACCTGCTCGTTATATCGTCTTTGCAAATCTCGCTTCTCCCGCTCAAGCTCCCTGACTTGTGCTCGCAGCTTTTCAGAGACTTCGATACGGGCTGCCATCTCTTCTTCCATCCGCGCCTGATCAATGTACAGGTCATTCAAGCGAGATTCTGCCGCGTTCAGGGCAGACATGACATTGTCGTTCTCAGCTGTCAGACTAGCGATTGTCTGGTCCTTATTTTGGACTTGAACGAGCAACTGATGTGGCGGTCAGTGAAGCATTCTCTCTCGGAATTATGAGCGCACCTGTTCCTTCTTTTCGGTCTCATGCTTCAGGGAAATATTCAGCGACTCACGAGACTCTGGTCCCATTGTTGGTGCTGCTTTCGTAGAAGAGCGGCGTGATAGTGGTGCACCCTGTGAATTTGGGGCACGAACAGAAGCCAGAGCTGGACGGGATGTAGGAAGGCTTTTTGCGGGGGGTGGCGACGTAGCGATGCTAGATGAGCGTCTGAAACCCGGTGGAGTGGCCCGAGAAGTTGGTGCGCTATTCATGATGAGTCCAGGTATTAATGTTCAGCGTGGAGTGGCGTTATGCTGGTATCTGAGCGCTCTATAAAGTTATTGGCACATGAATCTGGTTTGCAGGCCAGCCGTAAGTTGATGCGCTGTAAGTGTGTATGTGCTTGGTCAAATGAGCTTGGTTGAACTTTTCATGCAAAACCATGTCTTTCAAGTCCAGAACGGGTAGGCGAGTACAACCCACTATATGATCATAGTACAAACGTCTTGCGACACAATGCAAATCAGTTAGTAAGTCATCGACCAC
>QLOO01003417.1:0-10023 GCA_003313855.1 Suillus sp. MG131 | reverse complement strand
CGATTTGTGTCGATTTACCACAAATTTCCACCTCGATTCGATTCGGTTCGCCTCGGCGGCAACACTACATCAAAATGGAATACTACTGCGCTACTATCGTGTTGTGCACGTGTAAGGACCAAAGTCTCATAGTTTGGTGAAAATCGGTCCATCTTGTCCTCCGAAAATGCTTGTAGAACTTTAACACGCAAGACGTCAGCTACCAGTAAATTAAACCATATGTCAAACGCAGAGGAAATCAGAGGCGGTTGACTGGTCGAATAATCCTCACTGTTATCCAAATTCCGTAGATATTCTAGGCTTTGCCGCGCGTATCATGGGCACTTGACGGGACGTCAAGCACGTTTTGTGCAGTTGGAGAGGCCGTAAAAATTACCTTGCTGTTGAGCCTGTCTCACAAAGAATCCGAGGGATAGGGGAAGTTTTCGAGTGTCTTCGAAGTGAACTCAATAGCTTCATTGATCGTGAAGTGTATGGATTGGTCAGTTGAGCTTCCGTGTCAACAGTCAAAGTAATCACAGCAACATTCAACTTCGGCTCCACTCCCACTGTTCCAAAAGCCACGTTGATGAGTAGCGCCAATGATGGCGCCATCTTCTGATTTACTCCAACGAATTTCACCCTTTTTGTTTTGGACAGCGATCACACGGCATGTCCGCCGCGGGTATAGGGTTCGCAGCCAAGTTTTGCTATAGCGTTCAACTGAGTATAAGTAAGGTCACAGAAGAAACGTAAGTCCGTACTTGCCTCCAGAGTTCAGATGGTCCCACGCGTGCTCGATATGTTCAAGTTCAATGGTATGGTCTCTTTTAGATGCAATCCACAGAACTGAAACCAAATATAAGCATAAATAAGCCAAACAAATGTTGTAGAGATCTGGGGAGTATCCAGACTATGATGAACCAGCGTAAAAATCGTATGCAAGAGAAGATATGAAAGCTGGGAGAAGTTGCAAGTCGAGGAGTTTATGTTTCAGGAGACCCAGTGAATTTATATTTTGTGAGTGTGCGAATGACGTCGACATGTTCGGGAGCTGCGATATTCGTATGTCACGATGATGACGCAGATCGGTTTGTAGATTGATCACAAGATTGCGATACCGGGGAAGGCGAGTGCGTTATATTGCGGACGGCGGGGGAGGTTTGGATGCAGCACATTAGACACGACCTTTGTAGCAACCATAGGTTTTGATCGTGCAGCGTGCTTCAAGTTTGCGCCTTTGGCATACGACAACCACGCGAGACGGACGAGGTTGGACGGCAAGTTCCAAACTTAAAATATACGCGTACTGTGTGGATGGAGATGGAATGGAAAGTGAGAAATGACATGCACAACTACTACATATGCTTTACACTGCGATGATAATTGCTTATTGTTTGATTTCCAAGGTGTTGACCAATAGACCACAACAACCGTCAACAATGCCAGTTATGGCTCTTGTGCAAGTCTGAAAGGAAGCCTTGTACCGTGTTGTTCCCTCCCATACCCAGTTCGATACGCTGGGCCATGGAAGTTGTCACAAAGGTGGAAAGCTGGATCGCTAAATGGAGCGAAGGAGGAGAGTCTGAACTGTGCGTAGCTGTCTGCTTATTTTTTGTGGCGCCCGACCTGACGCCCTTGTTTCGCAAAGTCGAAATTTCCTTATTTCACCTCACTCGAATCCTTCCGACCCTTTTTGCGCAGAGGCTCTGACGACCGCTTACCATGCCCTTCTTTTGTCTGTCCTCACAACCTGGCAGCCCAAACAGAATGCGTTAAACGCGCAGGCTCTTGTAGCATTTATCCAGTCTGTCCTCCTTGCACTTCCGTCCTCCTCCTCTGCACGTGCGGGTCCACCCGCGCAAAATATTGTATTCGGAGAGATTCTTGTAGATGTTCTATGGTCTACAGATGCTCAGCTGGACGAGTTCTTGGCAGACGCTAAGTCTGCTTTAGTGGGTACTGAGCAAGTTTCAGGGGGCCAACAAGTAAAGGACACCCCAAAGAAAGACACTACAGATGGTGCAGGACAGGCAGTGCAACTGAGGCATTTTGTTGAACAAGACAAGGAAACCTTGAGCGAGCTCGTCAAAAGACTTTTGGTAAGTACCAGTACGCGATTTTACAGCATTCTAAATTTATTCACAAATAGTTCACTGGCATCGTTGATCTCGCTGTATGTCGAGAGCGTCTTGATTTGACTCTTCTTGCTAGTGCCGGTCTAGTTTCGGATAGACTGTCGTTTGACAAGAAAGAAATACGAACTCGCACAGGGCTCTTGTGAGTCAATTACAAACATTGAATCATTAATATAATCTGATTCTCGTAGCTATAAGCAGAACAAGTTCAACCTTCTACGAGAACAGTCCGAAGGCTACAGCAAGCTTTCGGTGGAGCTCACGAGTTCCTTGGGTCCTGCACACTCACATGCTGACGCTAGGTCGGTGGAAAGCTATGCCTCTATCGAAGACCGCGCGCGCCAAGTTTGGGAAAAAGTCATCAGCCTCATTGGCTATTTCGACCTCGACCCGAATCGCGCTTTGGACATCATCTTGGATGTACTGTCGGTCAACGTGGCAACCCACTACACATTTTTCTTGGCGTTGCTCTCATTTTCTCCATGGACAGGACTGTATAGACGTCCCGCAATGTCCACTGCTAGCCGCATGGTTGTCGATCCCGTTACTGAAGAGTTGGGGGATAAGAACTTGGACGAAGTGTTGCAAATCACCGAAGCAAATGCTAGCGATCAGTCAACACCACCATTAGAAAATGATAGCAGCACAGAGTCTCGAGTGCTAGCGCAGGTGCTTGGTTTCAAATTCTCCCATTACCAGGTCAGTATTTTCGAGATGAATCGGTGCTTGCAATTCACTCGTCATATAGTCCTCAGAGACACATGAACCACCCCCAAGAAACCTCTATCTAACTGCTGCCATCTTGATTAGGGAGGGTTTTATTACTGTTGAAGATCTTTATCCTCATGTGAGAACATATTTCTGTCGAATGCCCGTTGACCTCCTGACAATGCAACAGCTTACTCCAAGAGATGCGGACATTGAAACATATCACAAGGATTACCTTGCCCAGGTTCAGCAACGCATTTCTGATGCCAAAATCAGTCAGCTCGCCATGGCAGCTCCATTGGAGTCTTCTAGCTCAAGCTCGCAACCTCGTGTAGAACCTACGGAAGTTAAGAAGAGCGCTGTTGAGTCCAAACCTCCTAACCAGATCGCTGGGCTGGTCAACGGCCTACTTTCTGTAGGAGCTTTACGCCCGGCGATCGCTATTCTGACGAGGATCCCCTGGCTTGTTGACGCTCACCCCGAGTTGGCCGACCTGATCCTGAGGGTTTTGAAGTATTCCATTACTCCTCTGTATGATGCGACATTCGTCCTCAAAGAACGCAATCCGAGTTTCACGCAACCTCGTACACGGTTCAGTGCTACTGGAACACTGGCAGTTCCGATTCGTAAATATCAGCTAACACTAATTGCTCCCACTCCTCCCAGCACTGCGTCAGTCGATTTCGTCTTCTTCTTTCCCGACTGGACCCAGCGCATTCCACTTTGCACTTCCTTCGACGACATGGTGAATGTAATCGAGCCTTTGATGAGCTTCATTGGGTTACACGTATCGCGTGACGCTTTGTTTGTTACGAAGATTACGAGGCTGGGGCGCTCACAACTGTTATCAACTGTAAGTCATTTGTTTGCTCGTCTACCCGTCTTAACTCGGTCAATCATAGATTCCCTTGGATCCAGTTTCCAGAAAGCCATCAGGTGAACCCGATGCGAGTCATCCCGTTCGAAAGTTCTGGTTCAAGCTTCTTCGGTTGTACTTTCTTCCTGCACTCCCTCTCATTCGAGGCAATGCAGTTTGCACTGTCGATATTTGGAATGTCATTCGACAGTACGAGACAACTGCAAGATGGAGACTATACGGAGAATGGAAATCCGGCTATATATCTCATCCTGAACTTCGCATCCGACAAGTGCAAGCTGACCGTGAAAGCAAAGGCATTTTGCGACGTCTATCGCATAATACAATCGAGACGTTATCTGGAACAGTGGCAAAACTGGCTCATTCGAATCCTTGTATCTTCTTCATGAACGCCGTCAACCAGATCATGGCATACGACAATCTTGCCAATGTCGTTATACAAGCATTGCGATATGTCACCAATATGGGATTCGATGTACTCGTGTATGTCATCCTCGAGGCTCTATCAAATCCCCATAAGAACCGTGTCAAGGATGACGGAGTCAACACTTCCGACTGGCTTCAAAGTTTGTTTTATGTTGCTCCTCTGTTTTTACTGTCCTCAGCACTTATTTTAGGTTTGGCCTCTTTTACTGGGATGCTTTTCCGGCGGTACAGCGCTGACCTGTCGCCCTTGTTGAAATACGTTGTTCACCAGCTGTACAATGGCCAGACAACAGAAATTGTCGTACTGCGGGAGCTGATTTGGAAGATGGCAGGCATTGAACCTCTTCCGAGCCTTTCGGACTCGCAAATCGCTGCAATGGCCGGAGGACCTGCTCTGAGAATTGAAGCCGTCGCATCAACGACTCGTGGCGCTCGCCTTGATCCAGGCGACGCTGTTCTCAAAGGCCCACAACGGCTTGGGAAGACCATGTTAGAGACGAATCTAGCCCTACCTCTCCTTATTCAAGTGGCACAGCAGAGACAGTCCTGTGTTTTCAAAGCTCCTGATGCTCACCTGAAGTCCCTCGCCAGTTTGTTTGATACTGTAAGTTGCATCATGTTATAGGCTATACGTGCTCTCATCATCGCTCTAGACTCACGGTGTCCTGCTGCAATATTTGGATCTGCTTACTTCGCCAGCTGTAATCTCGCCCAAGGACTATGCAACGCGGATCCTGCCTAGTCTTGCAGACCTTGGGGAGTTGTATGGGATAGCGCCTCCTATCTGTATGCAAATCATACGACCTATGTTGAATGCTACAATACTGGTGAGATATATACAATTATTGTTTTTGTCATATACGACAACTGAGCACTGCTGTAGAGTGCTGCCCAGGAGAAGGAACGACTTGCCAATGAGGAAGCAGAAAAGAGGTTGAAAGCACGTCTCTCCGCAGCAAAACGCGAGCCTTCTGCCGCTACCCCTAGGGTGGATTCACCTACCGGAGTTAATGGAGCTAATACTCCACGAGACACTGGTGATCAGAAATCGTCAGCCGACGGTGTGTCAGAACATGATGCAGTGATGGATGTTGAAATGACTACGGCGACTCCGGCTCCGTCCGAGGTAAGCCACACCTGAAATAAGAAGAGCAACTTTTACAAGCTTCTCTTTGCAGAGCCCATGGATACCGGATCTAGAAGCTCTTTTCGACGACGTCAAGCAGATTGCCAAGAATAGTGCCCTTGATGTCATTGGGTAAGTTATGCTTCTGACGAGGTACCTGCGATATTCAAGATTTTACAGGCCCGGGTTTTACCTAACCTTCTGGCAACTTTCCATGTATGACCTAGCACCTCCGGCAGCTCGGTACGATGAGGAGTGTGCTGCTTTACGGACACTCAGCCGCCAAGAGGATTCCAAGTACATCGCGGCTGACCGTTCTGCTGACAGAACGAAAAGGCTGTCAGCGGGCTCCCATCGGGCTAAACGAGACAGATACAATGCTTTTGTGAACACTCTTGCTCAGGAGTTCAAAGAACAAACTGCCTCGAGAGTATTCACGATGAAACGACTTGCCCGGGAGAAGCATCATTGGTTCGCCCACAGTAAGGCTCCTCCAATCATATCTAATTCAATTTCTGACATAATTCTAGCCGAGCATCGCTCATCAGTTCTGGCTTCTGCAATCATCGAGCATTGCATTCAACCGCGATGCCTCCTATCGCCTATGGATTCAGACTTCTGTGCACAATTCATCAAAGTTATGCACACACAAGGGACTCCAGGTTTTCCTACTCTCGTGGTATATGACAAGGCACGTCTCTTTCGCTCTGTAGTCTACCGCATACTTAGGGATGTTGTCAGTTGCTCGGGGACCATGTGAAGGCGGTTGTCTTTTCCTGCAGCGAATACGAAGCCAAGAACTATGGTAAGCTATCTACATTTCATGATCATTATTATCTGTAACTGTAGCCGTTAGGGCGCTTTTTACTGGGCATATTGACGGACCTCTGGAAGTGGGCTCAAGATGAGCAGCTCTTTTTGATGGAGAATCGCACGAAAGTTGGTGGAAAGACTATTCTGCTTCCGGGTTTCCAGCATAGATGGTCAAGTAAAGACCATGGGAGTATTGTTCCAGACGACCTCCTGTCATGGACCGGGTTCAAGCAGATTCTCCGTAAATGGCATCGAAAATTGGGACGGGTATGTTTCTGGCAATCTTCTGGTGATTAAGCTGACATTTGTCCTTCTAAACAGAGTCTTTTGAGCTGCATTGAGACAACGGAATTCATGCACGTCTATAACGCTATCATTGTGTTAAAAGAGATCCTTCCCGTTTTCCCTCTTGCTGCAGTGGGTGACGCTGGACCTGCCATCGACACCGTCATGGAGAAGTTCCTGGAAAAGGAAGAACGTGGTGACCTCAAGATTCTAGGCCGAGCGTAAGCCTGTCGCTTCAGCTGTCTGGAACAATACTTATGGTTAACAGTTATTCTGCGAGTCTGAAGAAGCGAGAGTCGTTCTGGGCAGTGCCAAAGACAATTGCAAGCAAGGTAGCATTCAGCTATTGCAGACATGAACCTCTTTTAACATTCTTTCTACATAGTCTAATGGAGATCCTATGTCGCCGAAGCCGACAAGTTCAATGGGTAATCTTCCTGAGAAACAAACTCGCACTCCGGCTCTCCTTAATGGTGCTGCAACTCCTACGGCAGATCGAGTCGGCACTCCGGTCCCCCTCGCCACTCTTCGTGCCAACGGAGCGGGCCCACAAACTGTCGTTGATCGACCCTCCACACCAGCAACGTCCACCAGGTTAGCCATTGACAGGCACGTACAGATTTTCATTTTATTGTACTATTTACTCATCGCCTGTGTAGCATCCCACGGCCAGAGAAAGTCAGACGAGTACGACCTGAGAAGGGCAGCGAATCGCCAGCTCCTGATGGTGACGCCAAGGGTGTTGCAAAGCCCGACGCGATGGATATCGATGCGCCTCTGAAATCGATGCAAGTTCCAATCTCCGAACACATTTCTCGCCCTATCCCTCGCCTCCACCAAGGTTCCTCCCAAAATGCTACTCCTTCTACTCTGACCGTCAATCATAAAGATGCACCCAAACTTCAGCGGCTATCGCCATCGAGTTCTGCCCAAAATGCATGGGAACCCCCACACTCACCACGCCCTAGAACTGATGAGAAGCAACCGTCCCAAAGTGAGGCTATGCCACCACCATCTGCTCCAAGCCAGACGATCTCGGCGCAAGAACTGCGCGAGACTGCCAAACAGAGTATTGGCAATCGCCCACCAGATCGGGCCGATGATAAGCGATCCCAACCTGGCTCCGGTGCCCCATCCCCAATTTCTCGTCGCCGCACTCCTTCTCCTCCACCTCGTCCTGGTACAAGAACTCACAGCATGGAGAGCCGCGCTAGTGGCCGACGTTCTGACCGTGGAAGTGGCGATGGCGATCGTCCTGATGACAGGCCATCTGACCGTGAGGCTCGATTGGAGCCTCGTGTACCTACAGGGCGTAAAGACGCTACCACGCACCCCCGAAGTGATAGAGGCAGAGAGCGAACATCTACTCGAGACAGTGATCGAGAGAGAGAGAGCGAAAGAGACAGAGACTCTCGCCGGGACAGACATGGTGAAAGGGACCGCGACAGAGACAGAGAGAAGGAGCGAGATCGGGACAGGGAGAGAGACAGGGAGAGGGAGAGAGACAAGGATAAGGACAAAGATCGCGATCGTCGTGACCGAGACAGAGAACGTGATAGGGATCGTGACCGTGATCGCGACCGTCACCGTCGAGATGAGAAGGATCGTGACAGGGATTCGAGGAAAGATCGCGAGGTTTCTGGTCGTGGTCCTGCTTCAACGGCAGCTTCTGTTGCCCTGGACACTCGTAATTTGCCTACTCGTCCGGATCCCACAAGGCACAGTAGCCGAGCACAGCTAGGCGATGATGCGCTCGGCAAGAGGAGACGTCCTATGGATGACGAGGTACTAATCTCACTACTCACTGTCACGCAAATGCTTATCGTTTGGCAGACTGACCGTAATACCAAGAGGAGCTCTCGTAAGGAGGGACATCGTGAAGATCGCCTCCGCAGGTCAGAGAAGGAGAGTCATGACCGACCTCGAGAATCTGATCGGCGTCGGGAGCGAGAAGCACCTGAAGCTGAACTACGCCACCCTCTATCTGAACGAGTACGCCGCTTTTGTACTTTCTATCATCGTGTTGCTCACGATACGGCCTTAGCCTGGCGAGAAGCGCTTACCAGAGGGTCCTAAATTAAATTTACCTCCTAGTACACCTTCTGCACCACGGGCAATGGCATCTGGGGATGCGTCCAGAGCCAAACCCGATATTCCTCCTAGCCGAAGTAGCGGGGACTGGAAGGGTCCGCGTGACCATGGCTCGCATGCGTTCCCAGCCTCCACAAGCGGCGGGCTGAGTCAGGACGTGGCTCCAAGTTTGCGTTCGCGCATTGGCGACAAAGAGCCTCCCCGTACGGCTCCTCAAGCACCGTATCGCTCTGAAGTTCCGCACAAGGATGACGACCGCGATAATAGAAAACGAACTCTAGCAGGTGCGCAGTCATCTTGGGTCTGACGTTTTCATAGCTCATTCTAACGAAGATCGCGATAAAGATGTCGGCGAGGCTGCCATCTCTGCTGCAGGAGAACTCTCGTTACAGCCTCCGAAGCGGCCACGAATCAATCGTAATCGGTATAATCCCCACGCCCTCCAGACTCATGGTTTAGCCAAAAGGACCTTGCCCATAGACCCACAGGCTGGGGACAAGTCCCGATCAACACGTTAGCGCGAGGCTACTTGACTTTCTGCTATTTGAGTTCTGCAGTATATATCGCTACATTACATAGTACACAAATGAATCTGACTGATGAGGATCGACTCTACACAAGTCATGAATTATTAGATGGTATGTAGCTGTGATGAATGAGTGACTCCGAGTTGAATCGATAATATCCCGAGTTGAATCGTGGTGATAGCTGTGGTCATCGTTTGATTAGGGTAAGGAATTCCTCTCGAGTCTTTTGCTGAGTTCGGAAACAACCCAGCATGCAGGAAGTGACGGTGATGGAACCTGGTTTCTGTACACCACGCATGGTCATGCACATATGGCTAAGTAGAACCGAAACTATAAGGATATGAATGTCAGGGTTCGTAAAGACTTACGTTGCTTCCATAACGACTGCGACTCCGCGGGGCTTAATTGCCTCCTGAACGGCGATAGCAATCTGTTTAGTTAACCGCTCTTGAACCTGCAGACGACGACTGAAAGTTTCGGCAATGCGCGCAAGCTTGGAAAGCCCAAGGACTAGCTGATTTGGGATGTACGCGATAGCGACCTATGGAGAATTCCGAGTATGATTGATGAATGTCAGTGGCACGATATCGGAGACCACATACTTTTCCTGTAAAAGGAACCAAGTGATGTTCACAGAGGCTGGAAATGTCTATTTCGCGGACTAGAACCATTTCGTCGTGATCCTCTGCAAACACTGCATCATTGATGACATCTCAAAAGGCGGAAATGAGATACGGGGTTGTGTCAGAGATAAGGTGTGTTTTACCTGCCAAACGTTCCTCGTATCCCCGAGTCATCCACATCATGGCCTGAGCGAACCTCTCTGGCGTCTTCAACAAGCCTTCCCGGTTGGGGTCTTCTCCGATGCATTCAAGGATAGTCCGCACCGCAGAGACCATCATTTTCTCGCGCGCAGCACGGTCTGTTGTGGTCTCATTCAGACGAGACACGGTAGATTTTGCTGTGAGAAAAATGAGTATGATTGTGATGCGAGGATGATTGAGACGTACCAGGCCATCCAAGACCATGAGGGTCGGGAAGTGGGCTAGCACC